>PVJX010022888.1:0-29967 GCA_004027295.1 Dolichotis patagonum
TTTTTTTTTCCTGCAATACTGGGGACTGAACCCATAGCCTTTGCTTTAGCTACATCCTCACTCCAGCCACATTTTAAGATTTTTAAATTTTGAGACAGGGTGTTGCTAAGACCCTGTGTTACCCAGACTGGGCTGGCATTTGTGACCCTCCTGCCTCAGTCTCCTAAGATTCTGAGAATACAGGCATGTACCACCACACCATACCCAGCTATCCTGCAGACTTGTTAAGTCCTCTGTGAGCCAGAGCTGGCATCCAGTCTGCTGCATAGCACTGTCTGTGTCTGCTGCCACTTGTACTCCTGTCACTACCTTCGTTTCCTTCCTTCTTTGTAATTGGCTTAGAGTGACTCCTTCTGAATGGGGCACCTGTGCTTTAACAGCTACTCAGTTTCCAGCTTGGTTTCTTAAGAGTTCCAGCTTGCATGGTGGCCTTGGGTATGTGGTTCAGCCGGGAGATGCTGAGCTTGGGGCAGGTGGGTTAGATACACAGTGTGTGGAGGGGCAGAAAGTGGAAGTGTGGGTGGGGCGAGGATGCATGTCAGGAGGAGGGGCGGGAAAATGAGAGGAGGCAGCAGAAGCAGAGAAGGAAGGGAGCAAGGGTTGTTAGTGTTGGACCTGCGTGGTTTATGTGAGGTTGGAAGGAGTCTTGTCATGAGTCAGGTCCTTTTCTTGGAAGCTCAGTCTACCTGTCTGATAGGGCTGAGTTGGGGCTGATCTTTCTGCATTCTCTCTTTCATCTCACAAAGGCCAGGAGGATGCAGGACTCTATGATTATCCCGTGGTTCCTCGGGAGAATGGTTTCACTGTCCTTTGGACATAAAAGTGCAAGGATGCTCACATCCCTTAAATAATACATGGCATAATATTTTTATAGAATGTATTCATATCCTTCTATTTTAAATCATTTCTAGATTATTTATATAGAGTATAAATGCTTTGTAAATAGTTACTATGCTATTCTTTAGGGAATAATGACGAGAGAAGTCTGTACATGTTCAGCACTGAAGTTTTTCTCTGAATATTTTGATACATGGCTGGCTGAATGCATGGATGCTGAACCTGTGAGTAAGAACCATCCGCTATGAACTGTTCATCTTGGCTTTTTGAGTCTCTCTTGTCTTACCAAGAAATCAGATACTTTTGGACTCCTTTGTGGGAGTGAATGGACACCACCATCCTTCTAGAAAGACACTCCCATCTTTGTCTCATGGACCATAGTTACATCTATCCTAGAACCTTATTGTGTTGTCAGTATTCGTCTAGACCCTCCTTCTCCTTTCAAGGTAGTAACCCCTTGCCCTCTGGATTCTGATGACCTCCCTCCCATGTTAGTTTCATCTTGATAGGCTTGGAAAGCCTTCTGACTTTGGAGTTAATGTAGAGCTGTAGGAGAGTAGTAATCTTCCTCTACTTTTCTTTTTCCTTCTTTTTTTCTTTCTTCCTTCTTTCCTTTTCCTTTTCCTTTTCCTTTTCCCCTTCCTTCCTTCCTTCCTTCCTTCCTTCCTTCCTTCCTTTTTGTCTGTTTGTCTTCTGTCTTATTGTGGGATACTTTGTGACTAGCTTAATTTGTCTACGTTAATCATTTTCTTTCATTACAGTCTGGTTATTAATTTGTTAAAAAGAAAGTCTATTCCAGGAATGTGTTTAATAGCAGATTGTGCAGCACCAATGCAGAGATAAATGCTGTGTTTTGGAAGCCTGTTCGGTTCTAGATAATGGTGGTTACTCATTTGCATTTTTCGAAACCTGTATCTTCTAGAAGACTATTTTTTATACCATAGGCTTCTTCATTTTATTTAATATTTGCTAACTGTACTTCAGATTTGAGTGGGATGGAGCAGAGAGAAAAGGAAGAACTAACTTTTATTAATGCTTGGTATGAGTTAGGGATTATTTTAAGCACTTTACATAGATTGTCTCACTTGATCTCTGTAGAGATCTCTCTGCTAATGTAATTTCCACTTTATAGAAGGGGACACTAAGGTTCAAGAAGTAGACTTGTAGGAGCAAGTAATCTTTAATTACAGCTCAGCCATCTGACTGCAAAGTCTGAGCTGTAAACCCTTTTAAAACTGCACGTCATTTTTGCTGGACCAAGTTTGGTTTTGTTCACTAGCATTTATATGTACAATGGATCTGTCTGTCTCTTATTGTACTGTAACTTCTTTTAAAAGTTGACAGTTGAAACCAAGGAGACCTGTTTGTATTATGGTTTATGCAACTTGATTAAAACATGCATGTATTTCTCACCAAATAAGTTAAGCGTGATATTACAGATAATACTGTGGTCTCACTGTTTTACGTGGGACTACTGGGGCTGCTTAGAACATCTGTAGAGAGTGACATGGAGGTTTGGGTGACTTGCAAGCTCAGCTCTTGATGGGAAGAGTTTGAAAATGCAGTTTCCGCAGATGACTGCTTGACAGTGGCTGTGCCAAATGTATATTCCAAGTGTTGTGAAAGAGAAACATTAGCAAGCAGTGCATGATAAGAAAAATTTGCAAGTAACTGAGAAGCATTTTATTTTAGGAAAAAGGCAGCATACAGGGTATTGAGAAAAAATCATTTTAGTGATAAAATGGAATATGGTGCTAGAAGGAAATTTAATCACATGGTTCTTCACTGTGCTTCACTTTCCTTTTTCTCCTCCTTTCCTCCCTTCTCTCCCTCTCCCTTCATTTTTTTGAGGATCCAGAATTAAATGACATCGTGTCTTGAGATTCTCCTAATAAACAAATGATCAACATTATTTTACATGTTCTGATTTAAATACATGTTTTCACCTAGCTTATTTTGTTTGCTACACAAAAGTTTACATTAAAAATCTTAGATGTGAAAGAATTGTTTGTCTTGAATTTTCTTAAGTTAAAATAAGTTAATTTGGTATGGTAAACTGTATTTCCCTTTTGATTTTGGTGTAAAAGAATTTTTTTCAAAATTAACATGAGAGATATGTTCTGGAAAATAAATGTATTGGAGTATATGGTTTACATAGTACACGTATAAATGTGTTATTTTATGTTATATAAACGTGAAGTTTTTAAAGCTATGAAATTGCTTTTGAGTGCAGCTTTGACTACATCTCATATGCTTTCATATATAGTATTTTCATTCTTTTGGCTAAGTGGTCTATAAGTAGTATTTTTGATTTTCTCTTTTGCCTAGTAACTATCCCTATTTTTTCTCCTAGAAATTGTTAGTTTTCTGTTATTGATTTTTCATATTTTATAATAGTCAGTGCTGACTCTACAGCATTTCTTAAATATGGAGTGAAAATAAAAATTAGAGGGACAAATGCAAAACTTGAATCAGTAGAATTAGAAATTAAACATATTATAGCTTTCTCTCCATATTCACAGGACATTGCTTCAAAAGCCCTTTATGGTTATAAAAATCTGCTTATACTGAAGTCCCTTATATCAAATGGCATAATATTTGCATGTAACATAAATGCATCCTTCCATATACTTTAAAATGTCTAGATTGCTTATAGTACCTAATAAAATGTAAACATCATATAAATAGTCATTATGCTATGTAATTTAGCAAATGACATTAAAAATATCTCTGCAGCATGGATTTTTTTTTATCTTTAAATATTTTCAATCTGCTGTTGGTTGAATTTGAGAAAGTAGAAACTGGATATGAAGGGCCAACTGAATGTGTTTTTTTTCCAAATTTACTAACATTTTATTGTTTCCTAACAGAGATGTTTTTGTTTTATAAAACCTTGAAAAAAGAAATCTTTATGCAGTGTATCTTAAATATTGTTATTAAATTTATATATGTTAAAATTTATTGTATTGTTCAAAACTTTTATTTCATATGTTTTATTTGTTAAAGATTATGATAAGTTTACTAAAGTCATCTTCCAGAAATTATGAGTTTTTCATTGTATTGACAGTACTTTTGACTTTTTTGTTTGTTTTTTTAGTGAGACAGGGTCTTGCTATATGTAGCTCAGGCTGGCCTCAAACTCACAGCAGTCCTCTTGCCTTAGCCTACCATGTGCTGGGATTACAGGCACACACCACCACACCCAGCTATTTTGACATTGTGATAACTCACATATCTTTATTGTTGATTTTGCCTTTTATATACATATAAGTATACATATATACTTACATATGTAATTATATATACAATTTTAACTGATACAATTATACAATTTTGTTTAAATTATATACTTATACAAACTTGGCTTTCTAGAAAACAAAACCAAAAAACGTACAGATGCTCATCATAACTGTTGTATTTTTCCTTTTGTACGTTGGCTTTGTATTTGCTATTTTTGTTAAAATATTTTAACTGCTAACTTCTTCCCTCTGATATGCTATTTTGAAAAACTGAATTATGAGCATCTATTAGTCTCCAAAATGTAATATATTTGCCTATGGAAGCCATTAATATATCAACTTTTAGTAAATCACTCACGTTGAACTAAAGTAGTATAGTGCAACTCTCAAGTGCTTCCCTTTTGACCTTGTACTGCTGCACTGCATTTTCCTATGCATGAATGAACCCCAAGGACAGTCATGGGGAGAAAACACCATAGCTACCACCATGCATCTGGGAGGGAGGAGCCAGTGAAGACATGAGTTGGTAAAATGTTTTCCTTACCTGAAAATACCTTAAGGACAGTATTAACCTATACTGGAGGCTTTTGAGGATTCTCTACCTGATGTTAAAGAAAAACTTACTCAAGACACTTGCTGACTTGTGGGGAGGCAGGCTTTATTTGGGATCCTCATGAAAGGCACAGGGATTGCTGCAGTGGGTTCTTGTAGTGGGCAGAGAGATTGTGCTGGACTCCAAATACAACATGGACAAGTGGCAGTTCATAGTGAAGGAATATACCCTCACAGGGTGAGGGCCAGTGGATGGAAAATTAAAGAAAGTACCAGGTAAGAGGGGGATTCTGGCTAGCACAGTCTGACAGAATTCTTGCTAAAGGCAAGCCAGGGGGACCAGACATTACTGGGGGAATGGTGGAGGAGAGAGAACCTTATCAGGTAATGAGAGTGCTTAGAAATCAAGACTGGGGGCTCTGCTAAACTAATCTATTAGGGATCTTTGCTGAAAGTGGATTTTTCAAGCATGTGCCTAGAGGAGCATAGGGGAAGGTTCAAGAACCTGAACTGAAGTTTGACCAAGAGAAGAATCATTGTCAATGGCTAGGGCTCCCAGGATAGGATGGGGTGAGGAAGGGTTAGTAGGCTGTGGCACCCATTTATTCTAAGGAAATTACATCAGAGTCATTTGGAAAACAGAACTGGTTTTTGTTTGCTTCTTTGCCAGTTTTCACTGTGCAAATTGTATATTGTAAAAGTACTTGTATGTTAGATCCAGGATTTAGAGCAGAGAGGTAAGAACTGTTGGCATGGGTATTCACAGAGCCAGCAGTACCCTCAGGCAATTCTGAGATTTTTTTGGATGGCATAGCATCATGTTTTGTTGCTGGTCTGATGTTTGGGGTGTCATGCTGTCACTCTGGGAGAAAAGTTTTGTTCCTTGTCATTCTTTTCTCTCTTGTCATTCTTTTCTCACTAGACATTTCTCATCTTACTCATGTAAGAGAAATGTGTATCACAAATGAAGAGATAAAGAGCACAGAGAATAGAAATTTCTTCTAAGTTTGAAGAAGTCCATGAAGACAAAATCACATGGAAATGGAGGATGTTAACTCAGCTGTGTATAACTAATTAGAAAAAAAGTTTCATCAGTGAATATCTTTCCTCTTTTAAAACATAAACACTTGGGGGCTGGGGATTTAGCTCAGTGGCATAAGCGCCTGCCTTGCAAGTGCCCAGTCATGAGTTCGATCCCCATTACCAAAACAAAACAAAACAAAACAAAAACAAACACTTTCTTTGACACTGTGGAAAAAACAAGGCTGAGAAAACCTGAGATTTCTTTGTTTTCTTAAAATAGTATCAGTTTTTTTTTTGTTTTTAAGTGTGTGTTTACTTCGTATAACATGACCACACATAAGTTATCCTGTATTCCTTAAAGTCCAGCTGTATGCGTTTGTAGCAAAAAATGTAAATGCAGATTTAACCAGTAAATTTACATGTAATTTGAATAAATTAAATTTTATATTCAATCTGATAATTAGTTGATAAAATCACATTGTATATAACACTTTTTAAAGTACATAAACTATTCAAAAGGATTTTAGATTTGTTTTTAAAAAACTAGAACAAATATTGTACTAGAATTTCTATATTTCTTATCTCCATTAAAACTTCCAAGAGTTTATAGTTACAAGAGTATAGTTACATGCTTATAGATTATGAGTTAAAATTATTTCTAAAGAGTAGTTTGGTGTGAATTAATGAGTTCACGCAATTTCAGTGATATTTGTAATAATGACTCCTTTGTTAGATGTGACATTGTAATGGCTAGTCTGAGAAGGTTAAGTACATGGTCTGTTCAAAAAATGCTTTTTTCAAATAGAAGGATTTGGACTATGTGTGTTTGTGAAGACAATGTAAGTATTTTTCTCTAACCCCTGACTTTATGTATTCAAAAGTTCTGATGAATTCAACATATGAACTGTAATGAATGAAGGTAGATCTTTGTAATATTGTGAACATATTAAATTTCCCAAGTAGATAGGTCATTGTACTGACCTTACCCTCGTGCCAAAAAGATTGTTTAGCCATTTCAGTTAAGGTAGTGCCTTCTCAACTCATAAAAGTTGAAAATGAGTCTCATTTATGTGATCAATTATTTTAAACATAATTGACATCCATATCCTACTTACTTATATTAGTAGGTCATTTGAATATCTTTCCATTAGATTGTGATTTCTTCACAGGTTAAGACTTCAAACTTATAGGAGACTGGGGATTTAGCTCAGTGGCTTAAGTGCCTGCCTGTCAAGCACAAAAAACAAAAGACTTCAAACTTATGTTTTCTAGTCCCACTCACTAGGTAATACGGACTTATAAATATAGCATAAGTATACTTATAAGCATTTTTAATACTAGCTAGTAGTCAGTGGTTTATTGCTAAATTATCTCTTTTTAACAGTGGGGGGAAAAACAGTGTTAGTAAGGGTGGAATAAATCTGATACCCTTATGGATTGCAAATGATATTGCACACTGAAAAACACATTTTCGGAAAGCAGCTTGGTAGCATGTATCAGAATGCCATCTAAATATTCACATGATTTAGTGTAGTAATTTAAACTATAGGACTGGCATTCAAAATAATCTAAACTATAGAGACCTATATATGGAAGCTTATTCATTACACAAATCTTAAGAAATGAAAGCTGCAAGTAATCTAAATGCTATGAATGGAACATGATTGGGTAAATTATGGTTCTATATTCTGGATAAAATACTGTAGAGTCATAAAATGTTTATGAATGTTATAAATCAACATGGAAAAATGCTTAAAATATATAATGTTACTTAAAGTGCATTTTACATTTCATAGCACTACAGATCTGAATAAATCTTAAAACAGATGCATAAGGAGTAACGGGAATGAATAACAGTATTACTGTGTCTTGAATAATTGCTGTTTTAGGTAGTATGCCAGGTACATTTTCTTGTTTTTTATAAATAGCTTTTGGTGTGCCCATTTTGTGGATGAAAAAGATTGGGTAACCTTGATCTGCCATGGTAAATGTTACAAGCAGGTCTGGATCCAGGTTTGGCTGTGAACCTCTAAGTCTGTATTTGAAATTGGTGATTTGAAAATTTCCCCATGCATAGGAATTGTCTGAGAATTTTAAATAAATAAATGAATGAATAAATGATACCCTGTGGCTTACATCCTAAGGAACATGTGAGCTGTTGCTAATCTTTGACCAGTGATTAGGGTCTTCTGCATATTCTATAGTTTAGATTATTTTCAATACCAGCCCTACAGTTAAAATTAGTACATATTAATAAAATATTAATATTAATAATGACAGTGTTTGAATTTGGATAATAGAACTAAGGATAATTTTTCTTTTTCTTACTCCATTTCTCAGATCTTCAGCAAAAGGTATTACTTTGAATGTAAGAATTTGGCAAACAAAGTTGAATTAAAGATTATATTGACAGAGTCGTTTTGGGGGAGATATTACATGTTACTCATCAAATGGTCCATGATGAGGGTGTATAAGTGGAGAGAGTGGAATTACACTCTAAAGAATCTCAATCTTGGGAAAATACTACAAAACAGATCAGTTTAATGATGATTACAGTTAGTAGTGGATAGCAAATCTGTTTGAATTACGACACTACTTTAGAAATAAAGATTTGGATGGTAGAATTTTAATAGTTAAATGGTATGTTAATTATATATCAATTTAGAATAAAATAAATTGGATAATTAAGAAAAGCCAGATGGACTGGTCTGTTTAGCTCTTTTACAACCAACAGAGGAAATGATGATCGCAGAACATTTTTATTAAGGGAAAGAGAGGTCTTTTTCTCATAGTTGACAGGAAAGAGTGTGAAATGAGATAATAATTACAGGACATGATGAACTTTATTGTTCGTGTTCAACCACATGATAGTTAGTAAAGGGAGGTTAACACAGGATTTTAAAAATCAGGTCTGTGACACTACAGATGTCATACTGGGTCACCTTAAGGTAGGAATAACAGTGTGAAACCTTAAATAAAATAAAAAGAATGCTGAAAATTTTTTTTCTGTTTTTTACAAAGGCAAAGGAAGATGTCAAAATTTATAGAAGTCCTGTGTGTGTATTCTGAAAAAAAAATATTCAGAAGCATATTTGTATTATTATAAATAATCAAATATTATGCTGACATTATTGGCTGCTTGGAGCAGCGGGGTCCACCATCAATATCTTTCTGGCTCTGTAGACCTGGCTAAATAATCTTTAGAATTATTGAGTCAATTCAGAAGTTAACCAATATTTCCACAAGGCTTATGTTAACTTATGGATTTATGATTGTATAGTAAAAAGAATAAGATAGTAAGCTAATACTTATTTATGGTTCTGAGGTTGGAACCCAGGCCTCATGTATGCTAAGCCAGTGCCACACCACTGTGCTGAACCCCCAGATGCTTGTATTTATTTGTAAAAAGTGAAAAATGATGTCATTTAACTTTATTTAAAATTTTTTTCTGAAAATTTTCTTTTTTTTTCCATATATGAGAGCCAGTGGAACTGGAACACATTAGTAGCAGTCCACAAAAGCTGTGAGAATTCTATGTTAAGTAATTCCTTCATTGAAAAGATTAAACTTTTTACTAGTCTCATAAAACTGGCATTTTTTTCTTTGGAGAGGAACTGGAGAAGAAATACAGGAAACACCACAAATTGGCTGAATCGATTATTAATTGAAGCCCTTGAATTTCTAGGATCACCACAGATCACATCATCACTTTTGCTATTATCTGTGACACATGGAAATTGTGTTGGGTTTCCCTGTGTGGTGCAGTATGTATCTAAAGTCAGGACTGAAGAGCAAAGACTGCTGTTGGCTGAAGGCAGGAGACCACTGCTGTACTTGGAAATGGTGTCAACATGCTTGGAAGGTAATGGACTGAATCAAAGGGAAAAAGTACAAAAACAAAACAACAAAAAACATTTCAACTCTTCTGGAGGCTAAATCGTGTCATTAGAAAACATTGGCTTCTGAAACTGCTCGGCACTGTAGGAGAGACTTCAGTCCTTGCCCTGAACCAGTGACATGCCTGGCTTTGTTTCCTTCGAATGCTGCTTCCAGGGTCTGTCCTTTGATGGCTTATCAGAAGGCAGTGTGGTGACTAGATTTTGAGCCCTAAGATACACTAGCTTATTTTTGGAACTCCAGAGAAAATATTAACTTCTTCACATTTATGAAAGATTCACAGTGGAGCACTGTGTGTGTGGCAGAAAAATTGTAAACTCTGAGTACACAGAAATGGGTATTTTAAGGGACAAAGATCAATAGTGTGTAGTTCATATACTTACAAATTTTCTACTAAAAACCACCAATTTGATGACAGCCTCAAGGCTCTCTAAAGTTGATTTTAAAGAAATTACATCTTTCCAAGTTCGGGTGAATTCAGAGCGTCTCCTGTTGGTACTAATAGAAATTGACATTGATGTTATTGAAAAAGAACTCCAAGTGGGGTGTAGAGGTAGAATTTTTTTTTTGGGGGGGGGTATTAAACCAAAGATTGAACCCAGGGCTTCTACCCTGAGCTGTATCTCTAGTCTGTTTTATTTTGAGACAGGGTCTTACTAAGTCAGTAAATTGTCTTTTCTGGGCTTGAACTTGCAATGTTCCTGCCTCAGCCTCTCAGAGTGCTGATGTTAACAGTCATATACCACCAAGCCTGACTGTGGAAAGGAATTTGATTCTTGTGTTAGACTTTACAGGTCACTATAATGATTTCCTTATTTACGTTAAAACCAGCAAACATGTTTCCAGGTATTTTTTTTCTCATGTACGTACATTTGCTAGGCTACTTTTTTCTTCTTTCATTATGGACTATAAAAACAAACAGCAGAACAGTTGGCTATGAATTAACTATCATTGTACTTTTGGTGAATAAGCATATTTACCATTTAAAATATGTATGCTTCAAGATTAAATATTTTTCTCTTAAAATATCATTGATATTTTTATGTGACATATGTAAGTCTGAAACATTGGATAAAATTAAAAAAAGCCATGAGTTTAGTTTTTTCGTTTCTTTTCTTTTCTTTTTAAAAAATGTTTACCAAAAGAGAGACATAGTTTGAGAAAGTTTAAAAAATATTGTCATAGTAAGTCACAAGCAGGAAAAGAAAGTTCTTCCTGCATTTGACTTTTGGCTCTAGGGCCATGCTCTTTTTCCATGCAAACTGCCCCTGGAAAAGAAAAGGGCATGTTAAGCAAGAGAATGTTCTGGAAAATAGTTTTACAGTACAGCTGAGGGTTAGAATCCTTTGAGGATGTGAATTATGGCATATCAGAGTAAAGGAAAAGATAGTAGTAGTTAAAATACAATGATTCTCTTATTAAATATTGTAGCTAAAAGAATTTCCCTTCTTTTGTTTTTGAAGTATGCATGGTATTGCATTGTTGAAACAAGTCTAAAAAATCCAGATTTTTTTTTAAATTTCATGACTAAAATGATGTTCTGTATCCACGAGGCTGACAACTTCCTTATAGGTGTCTCTGACTTTGTTTTTCACAGCTTGTCCCTATTATTAGAGTGCTGTTTAGTGAGGGGGCCCTGTTTCTTATCTCAGAACCTCCCACCCTCCTTCTCTTCCCTGCTGCCCTGTGTCTCATTCCTGTCTTCCTCAGGGGCTGCGCCTGGGGCTCAAGATGAAGACTTGGGTTTCCTTCCTGCTCGGCCCTTGATGAGCTGTGCTGGTGCAGATACATCATTGCTATCCTGTTGGAGGATCACATGAAATAAAAATACAAATGTAGCTATTTTGTTAGCTATCTAAACTTTTGACCTCTTCCCCCTGCTCTTCTTTTTTGTTTCAAGATGTTGGGGCTCAGTCCCTCACCTCAAAATGCTAGGCAAGAGTTCTGCCACTGTACTACCCCTCCAGCAGCTAACACTTTGAATTTTGAGTAAAAGAGGCTGCTCTGGCTTTTGTTTGTTTTGGTCTATCTGCGTCCTTACACCCGGCAGAATGTGGCTATTATATATTTCTAGGTTATGTGTCTTGCAAAGGACTGACAGTGTCCTCCCTAGTTTCTAACTGTTCTGAATGACTGCCCTAAACTGCTGGTGGGATCCAGTCTGGCTGATTCCAGTTGTGGGTTTTGAGGGGTTCAAGATAAATCTGAAAGCAGAAGAGACAACACTGACGCTAAGGAGATTTTTCTGTTCACGGCTGTTGGTTCCTGATCCTCCTTTCCCTGATTCTAATCCAATGTAGTGTAACGACTTTATTTGCTTGTGAATTGTACCCAGAGGCTTGGTTAGGGCCCTCCCTTGGCTGGATGCCATGTGTACCCATATGGCACTTGAAGGAATGCAGATAATGGCTTCATTTGCTTTTCGGTTTTAATAAGTGAAAACCTGTGCGTGCAGGTAGCTCTTTTACAAAGTACAAATGAAAGTATTACACTGGTATTCATGCCAGAGCACAGTGGACTGCTGATTTGTGGCAAAAATCCTGTTCCCCTCTCTGGGTATTTTCCACTGTGACCTCTAAGGGAGTATTGGTGATCGAGATCCTTGCTATAGAGGTCATGGCTCACAGCTTCAGCCTGTCCATGTCCTTTACTTCCATGTCACAGGTGTTGGGCTTGGGGCCTCTTAGGCAGGCAGGCAGGTAGACAGGGAGGATGGGCATTGCCTCTTCCCCTGCAGCTGCAAGGCACCCAGTGCCTTCTGACCGCACTGCCTGGGCCTTGCCTGGAGGGGAGGGAGGTGCCCCTGCTTGCTCAGACAGCCTCCGCCTCCACCTCCACTTTCTGGTAAAGCGTCCCATCCCTGTCCCTGCCAGGCTGGGTGGACTCCGATCCCTGCTAGCAGGCTGGGTCTGGGTCACAGAGTTGGAGCTTAGGAGATTAGGTTGGAGGGAACCTTAGGACTCTGCATCCCTACCCCCCACTCTGCTCTGGTAGAAAACTAAAGAGCAGGAAGGCAATGCGATATGGCTAGGAGGGCAGCCCAGGATTCAGGGCTTTGCCCTCCAGAGAGGGTCACTCCTCAGACTTCCTTCCTGCCTTGTCCCAGTCAGCTATTCTGGGACTGTAATGACATTGTCACCCATGTTGGGAGTTCAGTGGCTTTCCAGTGAAACCATGGTCCTGGAGGGGATTCCTGTGCCCTCTCAGAGATGGTAGGCCCTGTCATTGCTTAAGAACAAGCTTTAAGGGCTGGGGATTTAGCTCAGTGGCTTAAGCGCCTGCCTGACAAGTGCAAGGTCATGAGATCAATCCCCGGTACCAAAAAAAACCAAAAAAACCCAAAAAAACAAAACCCCAAAAAACAAAAAATGAGCTTTAAAAGCTACTCTTTACTGAGTATGCTATAAGATTCTGAAGAGGCCCATTATGTATGGGGCGGTGCTTCATAATGCCAGTTCAGTCAACAACTTCACTTGAGTGAGTGGTGGGCCGTACCATCCAGGCTGCTGTACGTGCACTGTGTGATGTTTGCACAGTGCCGGAACTGGCCAATAGCACGTTCTTACAGCACATCCTTGTCTTTAATCCATGCATGACTATTTGTTATGTATTTAATCCTTGCAGGAACTTGGTGAGCTTCCTGTTGTCTCCACCTGTTTTATAAGAGGCTGAGCTTCACAGAGGTGAAGTATCTCTTGCTAGGTCAGGTGAGTCTAGAGTGGTGGACCTGAGACTCAGCCAGGACCTACCTGACTCCACAATCAGAACTTTCCCTGGAGGAAATAGTTCTTCTCATAGGCGAACCTGGATCTCATCTGTCTGTGTCACCACTCCTGGCAACCTCCAGGTGCTCTGCGAAACTGCGCAACTGATTTTTTCTTTGAACACACACACTTGGCTATGATGATCCAGTAATGGTAATTCTGCCGTCAGGAGGCCATAGCTGTCTGGAGCTAGATCATTTGAGGCAGATTGTGCAGTAAAAGGTTTTCTTTCCTCCCAACTTGTCATGTCTTTTGGTCTCTCCAGACCTGAAGGATAAGGGAATGCGGTTCTGCTATGCTCTTTCCTCCAGCAGTTCTGTTGAGTCTCCAGCTATTCAGTCCACAGTAAATATTGTATTCAGAGAGCTCAAATCGAGGCAGCAGTGCCCAAAGATATTATCTGGCAGACAGCTGCAGCAGGTTTGAAATCTTACCTGATGATCAGGCTTTTCAATTCCAGTGACTTCCACAACTTCCCAGGGGTTTTCCTGGGCTCTTCTTATCTGTGCCTCTAGACTGTAAGTGCTCTAAGGCAAGGTTTTGGTTCTTCAGCACGACTTATTGTGCAGGGTAGTATATGCCATCTGTTAAAATTGGTGTAACAGAAATGCAACCTTCCCCCTCAAACACAGCCTTGGGTCTTGATCTTTTTCCCAGATATGCAGGCATGTATGGCCATGTATCTTGTAAAATGGGCTACCAGACTTTCTATGATAAGTGCTTTTTAAAAGGTACCTTTTTCTATTATTGCAAACTTGGGAAGGCATCAAGTGTTAAAGCAATTTAGTAGTTTCATGTAACGGTTTTGTTGAGTTTCATTTCATAAACTGTCATCTAGTTGAAAAGAATTTTGAGGTTAAAACAATCTGGTAATAAAACCAGACTGGCCAGAATAGGAGAATTTAAATGGTGATACTCTCAGAGGAAAAGTTATGTTTTTTTCCCCCCAGGTCATAAAGCTAATAAATTATTTTTGCCACCTTCCAACGTGTGCCATATTTTAGCATAAATTATTTTCTCACCTATATTCTACTTTCATTAAAGCTTATTTTTATTTTTCTGGGCCTTGAGTAAGTTTGTTAGGTAGATTTCAGTGACACCTGACATGAAAAGTACACTAAAGAGCATAAAATGAAGTAGCCAGCCATTTCAATAAACTTCAAGAGCTTCTCAAATAAACAACCATGGACATTGTGTGATTGCAGAAAAAGTTATTTTTTGACAAACTGGTAAGCATAGATTATATTTATTTGCCTTGTGAGTTTAACTTCGGGGGAAGTAAAGAGGAAAATGTGCATTTTATGATAGTAAGAGTATTTCAAGTAACTTGAGCATTTTAATGCCTATTATGTGTATCACGGATTTAGGCATCATGGGGGATACAATGATATTGTGCATGTAGTCCCATCTCTTGAGGGGTTCCAGACTTTGCTGGGAATCACAGGGCATAATAGAATATGTCAGGTGTCGAAATGCCGAAACGAGTTTCTGGAAGAGCCTTGTGAGTGTGTGAAAGGGTTAGATCAGTGCCTCTTGACTTTAGTTCTTTCTTTGGATTGCCCTATGTGATACAAGCTGGCATCATTCCTGGCTCCCATGTTCATCATGTCTCCTCTCTTCCCATAGTCTGGGGCCTGGGGCTAGGGGAGAAACATAATGAATAATCCTTGGATCTTAGGGACCAAGAAGGCTACACATCAAAGACACAAAGACACCAGCTAAAAAGAGGTGGAACTGAGGGCTACTGCGTGATGTCAGGTTCAGTGGTGGACAGTCCAAGTTGGCTGGAATGTTCCAGTTTATTTTATTTTGAAGATCTTGGGTGGTGGGGAGGCTGTGGATGAGGAAGAAAGGAGGAAGACAGACATATTTTGAATACGCTTCAGAGCAGTAGGGAGCAGATAGGCCTGACCAGTCAGGAACTGCTGCATCCCTTGGCTTGTGCTATGGTCCTGTTGGGACAGCAGAGGTCAGATTATTCTGTCTCCTGCTACCCCATACCAGTGGTGCTTGCTGTGGGCAGTAGGCAGCCTTCAGAGGAACAGAGAAGGGGCTCATGCCAGGTCTACAGGCAGCTGGTGTGAAGAACTGATGCGTTTTGTTAGTGTGAGTATGGGTTGGACGGCTCTCCCTCCTTCCTCCTTGTCTCCTGTGCTCTCCAGGGCTCCCTCTAGGGCCCTGAGCTGTGCTTCCATTGTCATTCTTTGGGTGTACCTTGAGGGAGAGGTACTGAGCTGTGCTTCCATTGTCATTCTTTGGGTGTACCTTGAGGGAGAGGTACAACCTCAGTCTAGTGGGGCAGTAAGTTGGGTGGGGATTAGGAAGTAGTTGGGGCTTGGCTTGGCTGGGGAGAAAAGCAGGTAGAGGGGTTCAGGCTGGATGCCACAGGTATTGGTCAGCTGTTCGGGCCCATAACAAAGGTGAGTATGACAAAAGAGATGGTGTTACAGGAAGATTATCAGGCAATAAGTATGGTGATCACTAGGTTAGATGACAGGGAGAACATGGGTTATTTGAGCTGAGAGCCACTGAATTTTTGGGGGAATGTAATTTATGTGTTACTTCCTATTTGTCTAATCTAGAAGTTCTGAGTTTTGAGTATACAAGACTCACCTGGGAACATACTAAAACCCAGATCTCTGGGGCCTCTGATTCAGTAGGCCGTGGGTAGAGCCAGGAATCTGCATTTCTGTCTTTGTACCCTGGATAATTCCTGTCTAGCTAATCTGAGCACCAACTTTGAGAAAACTGACCTCATTGTCAGGATTGATCAGCTTTTGTTCCTTTGGCCTTTCCATTTGGGCCCTTCTTCCTGTCCTAACTCTCTTGTTAGTTCTGACCCTCTGGGCTTCCTGCTATCGCTCTCTCAGGGAACCCTGTTCCTGTCAGAATGGCCTGCTCATTTGTCTGGGGACCCATGCTGGTGGCCACTCCAGATTTGTGGATCAGGTGACTGCTTGGCCGTATCACTAACCTTTGCAGATCAGCTCAGTGAAACCTGCTGACCTGACCTCCCCAGTGGAATCAGTGGTGCCCTTTCTGCTGTCTATTTCTGTGGTTTTTATTATCTACACCAAGTTCTCTTCAAGTAGAAGCTACCAGCTTGTTGAGAGAGCAGGGGCTTACAATCAGACAGCCCAAGGGTTTTCACTTGCTAGCCTGCAGTCCTGAGTAAGTCCCCTCATCTCTGTCGCTTCACTTCTGCCTCAACAAAATCCATCCTGCAGAGTTTGGGGAGGCTGAGGGGTACACCTAGGGGAATGTGTAGCCCTCATAGTACGTAGGCTGTGCTTCAGCATGTGTTAGTGTCTTGTTTCTCCTTTTCCCTGTGTGTTCTGAATCCACACTTGGACTCAAAGACCCTCAAGGAAAAGCTGTGTCTTATGTTCCTTTCTGTTTCCAGCATTGATCTTACTGCTCAACAGGTAATACCACAAGGTGTTGTAGTATTAGGGCATGGTGATGATAGCAATAGCAAATGTATAAGTATATAAGATATGCTAGCGTTACACAAGACATCGCTCAGCTAGCATTCTCCATGAAGCTTGGAGGTCCGTGCCATTCTTAGCACCAGATAAGGAAACTGAGGCACAGAATGGTTAATAAGTTGCCCATGGTCACCTTGCTTAACTCAGAATTTGAACTCAGAAAGTCTGGCAGCAACCTCTGTATTCCTCTAACATTTAAATAGGAAAGAAGCTCACTTTATTGTTGTGAAAAATGCCAATAATGTGGAAATAAAGGGAATGACATAATGAATTCCTATCTATTGTCTATTCAGTTTCCATGATAATCAGCACATGGCCTTTTTGTTTTTCTTCTCACAGATGGCATTACCCACTTCTCATTTTGGATTATTTTATGGCAAATCTCATTTATATAATTTCCTTATAAGTAACTGGTAAATATATTTCTAAAATATAACTTTATAAAATATAACATCAATCCTGTTATCATACTTAAAAATATTATCAGTAATTCTTTAACATCAACTATCCAGTTTTTTGTTTAAATACCTTTGATGCTTATTCAAACATTTTGCAGTTCATTTGTTCAAGTTTGTATTAAAGTAAAAGGTAGCTTGTTTTTAATGATGGTTTTTAAAGCAAGTACCTGAAAGTTTTGTGTGTTTATTGTTCTCGATTTGCCAAACATTTCTGGTGTCTATGTTTTGTAATGCACAGTTAGAGGTTGGTGAAAGATACTTCTAAGGAGCTGTCACCTGGTCATGGTGACTGACTAGATTCAGGAAAACACCCTCTATTGGTTCATTTTGTCTTCCAAGTTACAAGTGGGGTGAGTGCCACAGGATAGAGTTCTTGACAGAAAGAAGACTCCAGCTCTAAGCAGACCCAATGGCTATGGTGTGGGGTATGTAGTTAGAAACTTCAATCATATCCTGTCTTGTGTGTCTGTTTTCTGTTAAATTCCTTGGCTCTGTGCTTCCACTTGCTTCTTCATTCAGTAGCATCTGGAAAATTGTTATGTTGACTCTCCCCTCCCCCTTTTGTAAAAAAATGATAGAAACTTGAGGGACAGATTTAATGATGACAGTGTCTTCAGAGTAAAGTGAATGAATACGATGGGGAAAATCCATGCATTTAGGGCATAATCCAAGTGGTGATGGATCTCAGATTTTAGATATATGCTGTCATTATTCAGTCTGATTCTGTGTGCTGAAAACATTTTGTCAAATGAGCAAGTATTTGGTGTAACTGGAAAAATGAAACTCTGAAATAATTCTGTTTGCTTTGGAATGACCTATCTCTTTGTTTTGGACCTTGCTAACTTCAAAGAAAAGTATTGTAATTTACTTTGAACTTGATGGAATTTTTTCTCTGTATTTAACCAAGATTACACTTTAAAATGAGACAGAGAATTGTGGGCATGTTATAAAAGTCTGCTGAAACCAAACCTGCTTCTGCAGACATCTGAGTTTCATCTAGTAGATTTAAGTTGTGACAAGCATAAGAAAGAAACCAGTTTGGCTTTTGTGCCAACGAGAGGATTAGAATAGCAATTTGCTTTTTCAGCTGTTTTATAGAAGCATTTATAAAGTTGACTAATTTTCTCCACAGTTATCTTGCCAGCTTGCATTAAGAAACAAGAGAGTTGGGAGTGTAGACTGGTGCAACCACTGTGGAAATAAATGTGATGATTCCTCAAAATACTAAAACTAGAGGTTTCATTTGACTCAGCTATTCCCCTCTTTGGTATCTTCCCAATAAAATTAAAAACATCATACCACAGGAATATATTATACCCTTGTTTATAGCAGCACAGTTTGTAATAACTAAATCTTGGAAACAGCTCAAATGTCCACCAGCTGATGAATGGATAAAGAAGATGTGCGTGCGCGTGTGTTTTTAATACAGTGGAGTACTACTGCTCTGTCATACAGAAGGATAGACTTGAGGCATTTCTAGGTAAATGGATGCACCTTGAGATCATACACTAAAGTGAAATCAATTGGACACATACACTCAAATATCACATGGTTTCTTCGGCGTGAGAAACCAAAAATGTAAATAAGGACCAAAATGTATAATAGATATTGTGCAATAGTAAGAAAATGTTCGAATGAGAAGGGGGAATAATGAGAGGGAAAGGAAGGAAAGGGAAAGAAAAAGAAGAAAAAAAGGAAAACAATGAAAATAAAGCTTTTGTGAATAAGGAGGGGTAGAGAGGTTGAAGAGAAGTGAAGGGAATGGGATAAAAAGAAGAAGCAAGATACATCTGTGCAGGTACAAATTCCCTATGATGAATGTGATCGTTATGTATGTCTAAAAGGTACTAATAAAATTAATTAATTAAAAAAACACAAATAGACTTTTATTCCTTTCCTTCCCAAAGAAGTGGCATTCCTTGCCTCTCCCATATAAAGCATTATCTTCTTTGGTTAGAGAAATTATATTTCATGTCCAAATATTTTTCATGCCTCTTATAAATTACTTTCAAAACTGAATGATAAAATGAGTAGATATTTTTGTGAGACATTCCCTTGTCTGGTATGCTTTGAAACTTAGCTTCAGACATACAAGTTCTTATTTTTGAAAAATTGAAAACTAATTTCTAGAATCAATATTCTTTGAGACTGAAGTGGGATTGTGTGTTATAGTGGTAGCAGAGACAATAGACAACACAGAAAGGACCTACTTTCTCCTTTTTTGTTAAAGGATTTACTATAGGGACATTTTATTGCCTTTGTCACCCTTGCAGACCTTTCCCAGTTCAAAACCTGCCAGTATGATAATGTAATATGAAATCTTCTATAAGCAAGGTGATTAATGTTTCCACGCTCCCTGCTCTTGGATACAAGTGTCCTCTGTAAGTTTGGGTGTGTGCATGTGTGTGTCTGGGAGTTAAACCTTTTCACTGAGCCACATCCCCAACCCTTTTTAAAATTTTTAAGTTTTGAGACAGGGTCTCAGTATATCACTGAGTTGCCCAGGCTGGCTCAAACTTGCTATCCTCCTGCCTCAACCTTGAGAGGTGCTGGGGTTACAGGTGCACACCACTGAACCCAACTCTCTTGCATTTTTGTATTAAACTGTAAGTCACTAGTGTAAGTAATGCTGTAGTTTGGATATAGAGTAAATGTGTTCCCCAGTGGTCCATGTGCTGGAAGCTTGGTTGCCATCATGGCAGTATTAAGAGGTGGAACCTACACAAAAGAATGAAATCCTGTCCTTCTCAGTAAAACAGCTGAAACTGGAGTATGTTCTGTGAAATGAGATAAGCCAGGCACAGACAGAAAGATACATATTGTGTGTTCTCTCTCACAGGTGGATGGTTGCAAAGTGGATCTCAAAATAGAACAGAGTAGTGATTGCTAGGATCTAGGAAGGGAGGCAGAAGGGTGTAGAGGGATTTGAATGATGAATGCCAAAATACAGTTAGGAGGAGTAAACTCTAGTATTCTAGAGCACAGGGGCTTGGCTATGGTTTATAACAGCCTGCTGTATGTTTGAGAAGAACTCAAAAAGAGGAGCTCCAAGTTTTTTTTAACATAAAGAAATGATAAGGAAATGGAAAGGTTGATTATGCTGATGGGTCATTACACATAATATGCATGTATTGAAATACCACATTGTAACCCACAAATACATACAATTACATGTTAAGTAGAAGGAAAGAAGACGTGGAACTCTGGGAGACTGTTGGAGTACTCAGGGAGATATGCTCTTAGACATCACCCCTTAGCTTTTATTCTTGAAGTGTGACCCTGCCTCCACGAGCTCCTACTATAACATCATCCACCATGAAGTCATGTAGCCAGGGGAATCTTGGCAGGGTCACATGGTTTGGACTTTGCACCTCTAAAACTAGGTGATGAATAATCCTCTTTTCTTTATGTTGCCAAGTTTTGGATATTTTGGTATAGTAACAGAAAATGGATATTACAGTAACCACATTTTAAATTTCATATGGAAATCGGTCTCTGGTCCCATTATATGAGCCTCTGGACCAAGCTCCTGATGATTCCAGCCCTACCTCAAACAGTTCAGTTGTATGAACCAATAAATTTCTGTATATGTGCATTTTTCTTTTTTCTATGCTGGAGATTGAATCTGAGACCTCGTGCATGCAAGACAAGCCCTACATCATGGAGCTACATCCCCCGCTCAAGAGCCTCTAACATTTGAAGCCAGTGTGACCTGAGGTTTCTGTTACTTGCATCCGGCTCATCTAGCTGATTCTAATGGCAATGAATCTTATAAGCAGATTTTGTTTCTGTGTAGGAAATAAAATAGTCATTCCTCTTCTTGGATCAAAGAATTTCTGCTCCCACAGAAACATGAAGAGTGGGCCATTGTTGAGCATTTGCTAGGTGTTAAGCACAGGGCTAAGTGTTTCACAAACATTTTCTTGTTTAATACTGCAGGTGAGTATTCATGCACCTGTTGACCTGTTCATTCAGGTATAAGTGATTGCTGTAATACTGGCAAATTTTTGTACCATTTACTGTATTGTGGCTGGAGTTAATGCTGATTGTGGCTTTTGCTGAGCCATCAGTGTTTTTTTTTTTTTTTTTTGGCTTCAGGCACACTACTTCAGGGAGAAAGGACTATTTTTAGTTTCTGAGAACTAATCTCACTTTCATCCCTAATAAGGTATCTAGGGTCACTTGGCACATTCTTATTTGCTTTTCTGCTAATGTGTTTTCTTTGCATGTGATAAAAAATATAATTTAGTGTTCTAACTAAAAGTTTTGGTGACTTTATAATTAAATGTCATTATGAGGCTGGGGATGTAGCTTCAGTAGTAGAGCATTTGCCCAGCATGTGTGAAGCCCTGGGTTCAGTCCCCAGTACCAAAAAATCAAAATGAAAAGACGTTTATATGGGAATGATGTACAGAAATTCGAATTGCTTCTATGTGTAAGAACAAAAGGACTGACTGGGGTTTTATTAGAAAAAGAGAAAGTTATGTCAGTTGTTTTGGCACTGGTAGTATCTTGAGGGAATTGGCGAGCCCTCATTGGTGAGTGGCAGCAGGTGCTAGGTATAACTTGTTTTAAAGTCACAGCAGGCCATTGTGGATGGGTTCGGGAGACAATTCCTGGAGTAGGCATTTGTGACCTGAGTGTTTTCCTCTATTGCTCTGTGACTCCATTTGAGTTGCATATGAAAGGAATAACCCCATTTTGAAAAATGAGTTTTTATAACTTCCAATGGCCAAATGGAAGCAAATGGGGTTTTAAAGCTCATTTGTCTGTAGTACTTTTTAGGTTACTGGAGAGATTACTACTGTTGGTGTTATGTTGTTTTCTGCATTGCCAGGGCCATGCAGTGAAGCTGTAGTTGTGTTCTTCTTCCTGTGGAGAAAAGCAGGGGCCCAGTGGAGCCCCAGAGACAGAGTTGGAGGTGGTTCCGATGGACCTCGCACTCTGATCCTAAGGCTGGCTTTCTGGTTAGTTCTACTCTCTCACTGTGCACAGGGCTGGGCTGGGCTGGCCACTAGTCAGTCTACATGTGGAGGTCAGATGAGGGCAGCTGAGGGTCATGAGGGTATGTCTGTATTTGAAAGGAGTTGAGGTAGAAAACATGTCTTTCATCATAGACCAGTGGTTTACTGAAGAGAAATTAGTCATGTACTTTACTTTCAACCGAAAAGCAATAGTTGAAGACCCGCCTCCAAGAATAGGAAATTCGTTATGGTTTCTGTTTCACTTGATCCACCATCAGTTCTCTTGGGAAAGTCACAACCATGGAGAATGACTGAATAAGAATGCTCTGTAATGCTTTTTAAAAGGATGTTGTAGCAAGCAAGTCTGCATTTTTTTTGAAAATAATTTTTTGTTAGCCATGTGTAATCAAATAGTTTTTAGTTTAAAAGTTTTACCTCTCATGCTTTGATCCTTTCTAGCACACCTTGGGAGAGATCTGAGTGGAGAGGCCCAGGACTTAGGCTGGACTTCTGTTCTGAGCAGCCGGGTGGGAGACTGTTGGCTGGGTTTCTTTTTCTTTCCTTTTTTTTTGTCTTTTCCTGGCTTGATTGGGCAGTGGAGGGATGGAGGATTTCAGAGGGAGTTGTTTGCTACTGAAGTCTGCAGGGGAGTAGAGGATTTGAAAGGCAGGATGCAGGTTAGAAAGGCTGCCCTGTAAAAAAGACCACACCCACAAAAGTTATACACATGTAAAGAAAAGTTTGGTAGGAATGAAGCTTGGCGTTTTGTTTTGTTGCCTTTAGCTATTTCTGCCCCTAATTCTTACAACTCCATTCATGAAACAGGTAGTTAGATCATGAAAAGGCAATTATTATGAAGACCATGAAAAGTACTTTTGGAAAATCCTGATGGAACATTTAGAAATATGTAAATGGTTTACAAATATCATTTGGTCTTAAGTTATGGGCAAAGGGAAATCTAGAAGTATTTTTGCTTGCCTGGGATGTAGCTCAGTGTTGGAGCACTTGGCTGGCATGCATGAGGCCCTGGGTTCAACTCCCAGCATTGGAGAAATATATTGGTTTGATATTGTAATTCTGTGAAATAGTGGGTAATTATTACTAATTTATTAGAAGTCTGTGCTATAATACTATAAATTTTGTTAGCCCTATTTTTTCTGCTTTCTCTTATGGCCCCAAACACCGGATTCCTACTTCTAAATCTTTATTTTTTCTATTGTTTTACTAGGACTCTTTGGTCTAAATCCTCTTGTTTTTCAAGTTTTAGTCACTTTCTTCTTTCATCCTGGAAGATTTCTCTAGCAATGGAATGCTGGCTCACATTACTTTTTGTTTGTTTCTGAAAGCAGTTGCTCTAAGTAGTATCTGGCCCTTAGTCATATTCTTGTCATTTTTAAAAGAAGACCCTATTGAAACAATCTAAGGAAAATCAGAAATTATCCTTTTTTTTTTTTTTTTGGTCTTCTTTCTTGAGACAGTGCTTGCTGTGCAGTTCAGGCTGGCCTTGAGCTCACTTTGTAGCACATGCTGGTCTCGAACTTGCAAGGATCCTCATGCCTCAGCTTCCCGAGTGTTGGCATTGCAGGCATGCACCACCACACCCATTTAGAAATTATCCATTTTTAAAAACTGTGCAGAACTACATTCTGCAACTCCTTAGTAGCCTCTTACTGTTGCTTACCCTTATACTTTTTCTCTCTTTCCTCAATTAAAATGAAGATGAGGTAAACTTCATAGAAAATGATCATATACATCTTAGAGAGTGATATTTTCTTTTAATTTCACGTCTACAGGTCAAATACTATGGTTTCAGTTGCTAAAAAACTTTGTGCTACAGGATTTTTTTTTTAAAAAAGCACTACTGGAGATTAAACCCAAAGCCTTATACATGCTAGGCAAGTGCTCTACCACTGAGGTATATTCCAAGTCCCCCTCGCTGCTGCTGCTGCTGCTTCTTTTTTTTAAATTTTGAGGCAGGGTTTTGCTGAGTTGTCCAGGCTGACTTCCAACTTGCAATCTCTTGCCTCACCCTCTTGAGTAGCTGGATTGCAGGCTTGTATCACCATGCCCAGCCAACATGCTGCCTTTCTTACATGACAAGTCTGTGATTAAGACTATTTTGCTAATCACATTACCAAATTTAGATTTTTCTAAATCTAAATGGGTGATGGTTTGCTTAAAATTTCTCCCCTGAAAGGAAATGGTTCAGTAAGCTTTTAATGTTAATAACTTTAGTGCTTATATAGCTACAGTTCTTTTCTCTATATCTAATACCTGTCTCCAAGAAGTCCAGGCCAGACTGAGGGGCCAGAGTCTCTTCCTGGTTTGCTTTGTAATCTGATCTGTGACTGTAGTGGGACATATCAGAATTCTCTTCATGATTACCCAGCAGAGCTCTCAGGCCCAGAATAATCAAACAATGTCAAACTCCATTTGGTGATGAGAAAACTGGTATGGTCTGTTGAATTACTTTTAAAACTCGTTTCCCCAGGTAAGCTCGTAGCATGGATCTTTTTCGTCCCTGGAAAATGCCAAATGCTCCTTTATCTCTAAAATCTATCCTTGAATCTGTATTTGTGTATAACCTAAAGAAATCCAGATACAGACACTGGTGCAGCAGTTGTTGCACAACAGAGAAACAGCAATCGGGAGGTGGAGTTGGAGCTAGTGAAAATGCAGACAGGAACTTCTGTTTTCCTACAAGATATTTTTCATCCCAGGCCTGTAAGACTTGGACCACAGCAGCTAGAAAGAACGTGGGAATATTGTTCCAACTCCTGCCATGGATGAACTTGCCAACAGAGGCCCTGCAGAGCCTCCTGAAGAGCCCTTTGATCTCTTGAAGCCTCCAGTGTATAAGGATTCTGATTACTACTCGTCCTCACAAGTCATTATTGTCTGTTCTTTTCATTTTAACCAGCTTAGTGGTTCTGAAGCGGTATCTCACTGTGATTTTGATTCACGTTTTCATGATGAGTATTGATGGTAAGCATCTTTTCATGTACATATTGCCCATTTATGTATAGTCTCTGGAGAAACATCTATCCAATTCCTCTGAAAATCAGTCACTTTTAACTTTTTAATGTTTCTGCAACTTATTTTTTATTAGTCTCTCTTTGGAGTACGTGATGTTTGTATGTGCTGTACGTTCTTTTTATCCCCTTCGCCTCCCCCTCCCCCTTTGATATTTGTCGTCTGGACTCCTCTTCTTAGCTTTGGCATTCACTTTCGTCCTCTGAGGCTGCCTGGTGGTGGTAGGGAGCTCCCAGCAGCAACACTTGCCTGAGGACTGCTGGAAATCAGCATAAGACAAAGTGACCATGTCAGTCAGAGCAGGCTGTTCTATGCTGAAGTAACAAACCATCTCCATGTCCCAGGGACTTAACATATTAAACCTGCTTTATCCCTCACACAAAGTCTGTGATCCAGGCTGTATAAACTTTAATAGCTCTAGTCTGCTTTCTAGAAGCCAAACAACTAGAAAGTTGTTCCAGGGGCTTTTCATTGCTTCTTCCACTGGCAAGACCCTGTCATATACAACAGAGAGGAACACAGAAAGTGTATTTTTCCATGTTTCAGGAAAGGGAGACCCAGTGTTAGCATCCATGATGACTGTCATAGCCACTAACTCTCATTCTAGGCAGATGTCCGTGACCTCCTGTGACAGATGCATGATAATTAAAAAGAAGAAATAATATTAAAATTTATGTATTATTTAAAAATTTGAAAAAATTTAAAGTTTTTATTAGTTTGTGTTTCCATTACATGATTATATTCCTTAGAAGAAGTTGGTACTTGTATGTGACACAACTTAGTTCTTTTTTTCAAGTCTTTCCTCCTCCCTCCATTTATTTCTTGATCCCCTTTCTATAGAAGACCTACCTCCCTACTTATTATCTAACCCTTATTTTGCTCCTCATTTATATTTTGAGCTTCTCATATAAGAGGAACCATGACGTAGTTAAGCTTGTCTGGTTTACTTCACAACATTATAGTCTCAAGGTGCACCCGTTTTCCTACAAATGACCCAAGTTTATCCTTCTTTATGGCAGAATGGATTCCATTAGATATAAATAGCACATTTTCTTTATTCATTCATCTGTTGATGGGCATTTAGGCAGCTTCCAAGCATATGTTTTTATTTTCTTTGTCAAAGACCAAATAGCTGAATGTGCCTGGGCTAGTTTCTGTATCCTCTGTTCCGTTCCATTGATCCACCTGTTTATTTTTGTGCCAGTATGGTGCTGTCTTTATCGCTGTAGCTTTGTGTAGTATAACATCCAGTCCAGGATTGTGATGCTTCCTGCTTTGCTGTTGTTACCCAGGTTTGCTTTTGTTATTCTGGGTCTAGTCTTGTTTATTTTATGATTTTTTTCTAGTTCTGTGATGACTGTTGTTAGTATTTTGGTCAGAGTCATATTAGATCTGTATATTACTTCTGGAAATATAGCCATTTTGAATATAGTGTTTCTGCCTATCCAGGAACAGAAGATACCTTTCCATTTTCTGATCTCCTTTTCAGTTTCCTTTTTCAGAGTACTGTAGTTTTCATTGTACTGGTCTTTCATTTTCTTGGTTAGGTTGAATCTAAGTGTTTAATTTTTCTTGATGCTAATGTGAATGGTATGCTTTCCTAATTTCTTTATTAGTGAGTTCAGTTTTAGTGTATAGGAATGCTATTTATTTTTGTGTGTTAATTTTGTATTGTGCTACATTGCTGAATTTGATTATTAATTTTAGGAGTCTTGGTGAAATTTTTGGGATCTTCCTGTCATTTGCAAATAACAGGAACTTCAACAACTTGATTTCCTATTCATATATATATATATATATCCCCCTCTTTTTTGCCTGGGTGCTCATTCTAATATTGAACAGAAGTGGTGATAGTGGGCATCCTTGTTTTCTTCCTGTTTCAGAGGGAAAGCTTTCATTTTTTTTCCTCCATTTAATATGATATTGGCAGTAAACTTGTTATAAATGGTTTTTTTTCAGATTGAGAAAAGATCCCTCTGTAACTGTTTCCTTCAGTGTTTTTATCAGGAATGGATGTTGGATTTTGTAAAGAGTTTCTGAGTCTATTGGGATGATAATATGATTTTTGTCCTTCTGTTTACATGATGTATTACATTTATTGATTTGCATGTGTTGAGTCACTTGTGTATCTGGGGTGAAATGTATTTGATTATGGTATATTATTTTTTGATGATTTGTTGCATTCCCTTTGCTGAGGATTTTTAAATTTATGTTCATTAAAGAGATTGGCCATATTTCTCTTTTTTGGTAGATCCTTGTCTGGTTTTAGAATCGGGGTTAATGCTGGCTTCCAGAAATTATGTTTGGGAGTATGCCTATCCTTTCAGTTTCATTAAAGAATTTGAGGAATATTGCCATTAGACATTCTCTGACATTCTTGTAGAATTCAGCAGTGAATCTATCCATATCTGGATTTTTCTTAGTTGGTAGGTTTTTCATTATGGCTTCAGTTTTCTTCCCTGTTGTTGGATTATTAAAGATTTTTATATCTTATTGGCTCAGTTTTGATAATTCATATGAATCCAGAAATCTATTCATTTCTTTAGGATTTTCAGATTTATTGTTCTACAGGTTTGTGCAGTAGTTGCTCGTAATTTTCTGAAATTTGGTGGTGTCCACTGTGATTTCACCTTTTTCATTTCTAATTGTATTGACTTAGGGCTTTTCTTTTGTTTTTTTTTGGTAAGTTTGACTAATAGTTTGCTTATTTTGTTTATTCTTTGAAAGAACCAACTTTTTGATTCATTGATTCTTTGTATTGTTTAAAAAAGTCAATTTTATTAATTTCTGCTCTGATTTTTATGATTTCCTTCCTTCCACTAGCTTTGGATTTGGATTGTTCTTGTTTTTCTAGGACTTTTAAGTACATTATTAGATTATTTATTTGGGCTCACTATCTTTTTTTAAAAATGTGAACATCACAGCTATGAACTTCTGTCTTAGGACTGCTTTGTGTCATAATTCTGGTATACTGTGTTGGCATTATCATTTATTAGTAATTGGCTTGTTTCTTCCTTGAGTTCATCCTCATTGATGTTCAGATAGAGAATATTGTTTAATTTCAACGTATTTGTATAATTTCTATGGTTCTTTTTGCCAGTGATCCTCTACATACTAGCCAATAAATGAAAAGAATCAAAATTATATGTATACTATCAGATCATAGCACAATGAGACTAGAAATCACTAGCAAAATAAAAAAAATAATAGGATAACATGTATTCCCTGTGGGTGGGTTCTGAAGGCAGCCCTCGAGCACAGTTGCTTCTTGCTTGGAGATCACCCTTTCTCTGTTAAGATTTTCAGTGAGGTGATAAGACCTTCCCATATTATGGGGGCAAACTACTAAGAGTCTGCTGACTTTTACATTTCATCTAAAAGACATCAAGATGAGTATTTGACCAAGAATCTGAGTTGTGACCTATGTGTTAACATGGACAGTTAACCATCACACTGATGTAAAAACTGAGTATCACTGACTAATACTCATATATATATATGTGTGAATCTTCAGCATGAAACTTAATTTTTTTCTGGAAACCACTTGAGGGCACTATAAACCCAGGAAATAGAAGCTGTGGTGAATCGGCTGTTTCTTTTGGAATAACTAACATCAGCTGCACAAGAAATCTTAGATTTCTCCTGTCGGATCTCTAATTTTGTAGTTGAGAAAGTTCCTGTCCCTGTGCACAATGCTATATTCCAAGGCCACCAAGTAAACTGATAAATACTAGAGCTACATCTATGGTCGCTGGACTTTGAATTTCATGTCCTTCTGATTTTAGGGCACTCTTCATTTATCTCAATACTTTAGTGGAAATAATTTGAAATATGTATCAGTTGTTTTGGTGTTATAAGCTATATATGATGCAGTGGCACCTATACATTATGCAAATTGCACAAGTAAAAAAAATCTATATAACTTTAGCATGAACCAAGAAATAATAAACTTTAAGGATACTCATATTTTGTTAGTATTCGATGTGTAGCTAGTTGTGGTATACATTCTAAGGGTTTTATTTGTTTTCCTTTCTGTAAAGTATTGCCTTTAAGTCATGCAAGGGAGGCCTGTGGTATGCAAAATTTCCTTTTTCATGAAGTGTGTTCATATGTCTATGTGTGTCTGTTTGTGTTGCTTGGCAGTGGGAGGTTTTAAGAGAAAAGGAGATGCTAAAAGAAGTATACAAAGTTTTTTTTGCTCTACTGTAAAATCTCTGGAACTCTTAGAATCAAATCTTTCATATGTGGATTGGACCACTCTAATACCTAAGCATTATAACTAGGTATTGTGTATGAAGAACTGAATTTTTTGTGAATGAATGGATGATTTAAAATAATGGTTCTTCCACAGTGATATATGTGCACCCATGTTTATAGCAGCACAATTTGTAATAGCCAGATCATGGAAATAACCTAAGTGCCCATCAACTGAGGAATGGATAAAAAAGTTGTGGCATTTTTATACAATGGAGTACTACTCAGCTATAAAGAATGATCACATCGAGATAATTACAAATAAATGGACACGACTTGAGACCATTCTCTTAAGTGAAATAAACCAAACTCACAAGGGTAAATACCATATAGTCTCCCTAATATGAGATTTGATAAGAGTATATAAGACTTTATGGTAAGCATGAGTCCCCATCTCATAGCTTCGAAGTCTTTCAAAGTTTTAAATCATCAGTTGGAATGGTGTTATCCTGTTTTGT
>PVJX010022889.1:0-29965 GCA_004027295.1 Dolichotis patagonum
GTCTTATTATGACTGATCTTATTTGAATCTGGTTTGTTAGATTGCTACTTTGCATTGACTGATTTTATTTAAATCTGTTATGATGGATAGCATCAAGTCTAAGTGTATAGGCAACTACACTGAAGATGACAAGATTCACTAAGATACCCACTCTGGTTTGATTATTACTTGCTTTTGAAGTCTTATAATATCTCCAATGTTTCGTTTTTATTAATGTTGTTATACACTGCTGAGACACCATGGTAACCATTGTAGATCACCTTGTATTGTGGTTTTATGTGACTTTTCTGCCTCATGCTTTTCTAGGAATTGTCTTATCTTGCTTTGTTTTGTTTTTCCTGCTAATACAGAAATGATAGATATACATGTAGAGACTCATGCATGTGTAGAGCTTATAAACAGTTTACGAGAACCAACTATATAACACATGTTGAAATGAACAACTACTTTGAAGAAAAAGAGACACTACAACACCCAGTGCTGATTCCATAATGTCATGATGTGAAGTCCAGCAAAACTATCACTTTGTGTTCAAAGTGATCTTAGCTTGCTTTGCCTTGTTTAAGTTCAACACACATGAAGGTATGGACAGCTGTTTTGAGGAGAATGAGAGACACTATGACAGCCATTCTTGGCTTCCCTAATGTCTGGTCTTGAAGACCTGAAATGCCCTCCTCGTCCTGCTCAGATCAATTCCATACTAGATTGTTTCATGTGAATTCCCTGTATGTGACAATCTGGACAACTATTTGGAAGAAAACAAGAATCAATATGATAGAGAGTGAATATCTCCGATTGTCTAGTTTTGAAAATTTTGTCTCTTACATTGCTTTCTTGTGATCTGCTTTGCACTGTTTTGTTGTGTTTTTCCCTTTTGATATAATTGCAAGTATAATTGCAAGTATATTTGCATGGGTAAGATGGATGACCATATTGCTGTTTTTGTCAGATTGTGGAGCAGAACTGTTAACAGTCTCACTGTTTGAATGTCTACTTTACATGTTTTAACTTACAACTATTTCCAAGAAGTCAGTATGTAATTTGTCAAGCAATAATTTCTTAGGTTTTTTTGTTGTTGTTCTTTTCCTTTTTTCCTTGGAATACTGTATTGTTGCTACCCTTTATTCTGTTTTGTTTTGTTTTTTCTCTTTAAATAAAATCATAAAAAAAAAAAAAAAAAGAAATATCTACTCCAAACTGAAATTACTTAGTATCTGGAGTATATTTCAGACAACCTATACAGTATCAGTTTACCTATGAATACAGATGATCCAGGACACATTTCAAAATATGTATATAAAAACTACTGGGTGTGGTAGCACATGCCTGTAATCCTAGCACTCAGGAGGCTAAGGCAGGTAGATTGATTGCTGAGAGTTCAAGGCCAGCCTGGGCTACAAAGGGAGTTCAAGGCCAGCCTGAACTGCATAGTAAAACCTTGTATCAAAAAGACGGGGAAAAAAAAAAAAAAAAAGGACATCTGACAAAAGTATAGTACTATAAATTCTCCATTTCTTCGTACATAGGGTAGGCCTTAACTAGTAAAAGAAGAAAAGAAAACTTTTTGTTTGTTTTTTGAGACAGTCTCACGGTGGAGTTCAGGCTGTCCTTGAACTGCCTCAGCCCCCTAAGTGCTAAGATTACAGGCATGTGCTACCATGCTCAGCCAAAAGGAAACTTTTTATTTTTGTCTAAAATATCCAAGATTTAAAATCAGCAAAAGTAGAATAAAAAAGTAGAATAAAACAAAACCTGCAGCAATGTATGAGTCAATAAATTTTTTTTGGTACCTGGAATTGAACTCATAACCTCATGCTTGCCAGGCAGGCACTGTGCCACTGAGCTATATCCCTGGCCCTAATAGTTTTTCTTAATTATCAAAAATCGTAACTATAAGTCTCATAGATTACATAAAGAACATTTTAGAAACAAAAATACATTACAAAATGGCACTTTTTATACCTTTGATTTGCTTCCGCAGTTTGGTAAGCTCTGTCATCCATTTTAACACCTTCGGGTTGGCTGCAATATCACTGTAGGAGGGCTAAAAATTATGGAGCAAAATCAATGACATTTTTGAGGTAAGCAGTATATGTTATGCCTAGATAGTACTTTATTCGCAAAGTATAGATTGCGTTCAAGCCTTCTTTTAAATAGGCAGAATATTAAGTAAAAGCTCTCTGAGGGAAGGTCAGAAAACTGGCAAATTTAAACATGGGTCTCTTGTCTTCAAGTACAGGACTCTGCACGTCACATATTCTAAGTAAATATATACTCTTTCTCTCTCATACTCCTTTCTCTTGCTTCTTCCCTATTCTCCTTGGTACTTGTGATCTTTGGCAGAGCAGAGAAACAGCAGTAATATGAGAGAGCTGTTATTGTAAAGAGTTTGTTAATGTAAAGAATTTGCTTTAAAAAAAAACCTAACAGCTTTTTTTTCTGGTACCAGGGCTCAAACTCACAACCTCACACTTGCCAGACAGGCACTTATGCCACTGAGCTAAATCCCTGGCCTCCAACAGCTATTCTGTTAATGTTCCAAAGGCAAGAACACTGGTCTAGAAAGCAAGAGACTAAGGATCTATTTGCTCTTAGATCTACAGGATCACTTCCTCTGGGCCTCTCAGACTTGTTATTGTCTTCAAGAAGGAGCTCAACTAACACTCTCTGAAGACCTCCCTCCCAGTTCTACTACTAGATTTAGCTTAATTTGGACAAAGTTACAAATTTACCTTGCTATTCTTTTCCCTTTCAAACTGTTCCTCAAATTGTCTGATTCTTTTCTGAAGTTTCTTGACCAACTGATAAGGTGTTCTGTCTTCTCTTTTTTCATCTTTAGTACTAAAGGATGATCTTCGAATCCTGAATTAAAATAAGAGGCCAACAATATGTGTTAAATTTTAAAGTACCAATAACATATCTCTCAGCCAGACATGGTGGTGCACACCTGTAATCTCAGTACTTGGGAGACTGAGGCAGGAGGATCATCATGAGTTCAAGGCCACCCTGAACTACATAGCAAGACGCTGTCTCAAAAGAAGAAAAACATGTCTGTCTCTCATTGTCCCGATACAACACTATCACCAGTTAAGTACAGTACCTTGAAAGTGAAGTTAAGGCCCTAACACTAAAGTAAAAAAAAAAAAAAAATTATGCTGCTATAGACTACAAAATTAATACAAGTAGTAAAGACGAGAGTTTGGAATTATTCAACATCTGTTTGGACAAAGGTAGAAAAGAAACACATCTAGCATATATCAGAGCTCTTTCACATGTTTAAACTGCATAGAGAAGTCAGAGCCAATTTTAAGACCTGGATAACATAGGAGTTACCTCTGGATAAGGTCATAAATGTCATATACCTAGCATAAGAAAGTGCTTTAGATGAAGAATTCAGTGTTTCTGGATCATGCAGGAAACGCTGGCTTTGCCCAAAATCTAAACTGCGATGTGATAATACTGGAGGACAGTCTTCTTCCAGGGGATGATGATTCATTCTTCCAGCTTGTGGAGACAGCTGAGCTTCTCCAGACTCAGAGTCTTCCTGCCAAGACTTAAATGCAGGAAATGGCTCTGTAAACAAACACACAGAATAGTACCATCAGTCTCTTGATCCCACATGGAAAAAAGGTCACAAATATGAGCCATATGCTCTTTAAATCCTATCATTATGCAGTAGTTCATATATTTGTCACATATTTTTTGAAAAGCAAAAAAAGATAGTAGGATCTTTATAATCATCATAATGCTTACAATAATTTAAAATTATCCAAGCTTCTTTTCTTAGCCAGAGTTCTATTTTCATATAAGGAGCTATAACTTCAAATTTCTGAATCCAGTAGCAAAGCACAAAAAGACACTGTCAAGCTCTTTAAAATTTAATTCTAAAGATGCCACTTAACCTAATTCTAACTTAATAGTCTAAAAATGTTATATAGAAAAGCTTCTTTCTTTTCTTTCTTTCTTTCTCCATGTGTTAGGGTTCTCTAAAGGAAAACTACTTCTCAAGTGTTTATTTAGAAAAAGTGAACATTCTACAGACCTTAGTAATTTAACTGTGAAGTCAAATGCTTCCAAGTGAATAAATTTTCCTTCACTATTAAGTGGCTATGGTTAAATGTGGAAGCTCCTGCCCATGCTACATAGAACAAAAATGGAGCTGTCTCCAGAAGAATTCTAGCATTTCCAAAGGAGGATCTAACCCCCTGTTAGGACTTGTCCTCTCACATTAAACTGGTGGTTTATCTTCAGATACAAGATTCGAATATACAATATTTATTTTAATAATACAGCAGTATAACTGACACAAACCTTAACAGTCCTAGTCTTAAGCACATTTATTCACCGGAGTCAGTTTTCAAATGAAACCACTAATGTAAATGATGTTGCACAAGTAAGATTTGGTTACATACAAAACATATACAGATCATACACACAATCCACAAATATACTCCAAATACATGATTAAGTATAACTGGAGTACAAGGAAGGAAGGGAAAAACAAAAGAAAACCAAAAAACTTTCCCATCTACTCATTAGTTTTATTTATAATTAAAATTTAAAGCTTTGATGCTATTGTTATTAACAATAGCAAAAATGAAAAGATGGCTTGACAGTGTCAAAATTCCAAAGTGGTGTTTTCTTTTTCACACAATAGTTAAGACTGCTGCTTTAATAGTTTAACTATGCATTAGCAACTTAAAGCATTACTTTCTTCCAGGGTAGTTAAAGACCAAATCTAGTTTGTTTTTGAAGCCCAAGTTAATCTGATAACTAAAAATCAGGTACAAAGCGTGCAACCCCACTGTAAACCCAGCAATAAAGTGATTTCAAAGCAACCCTTGTACCTGCGTCCCAGCAAATAAAGAACCGGTAATGAACATTTACAATAAACCTCCTGTTTTAAGAAAAGCAAGAAATAATAAGAATTCTTTTTTCTGGGTATCATTTTCAACCCAAAGTTTTCCTACAATTTGGGGACAGCAGGAGAAGGGCTAATAAACAAAGTGAACCATAAAAAATAAGAAAACTAAACTATGGTGAACCATACTTACCCTCCCCATCTCTCTGCAGATGCATTGTTTTGAAATCAATGAGGGGAAAAGTGATAGGGCATGACGCTAATAAAATGGAAAAAAATGGCAAAAAATACTAAAGTGAACACACAGCACAGTCAGAACAAACCATACACATAACACAAAGCCAAAGATACCAAAAACATTTCCCTAAAACCAGTTAGGCATTCTGCTCTATAACTTTATTTAAGGAAATTAAACTGAACTTTAACACAAAGATACATTTCCATTTCAGCAAGCAAGGCAAGAAAAAATAAAGTAGTACCGTTTTATTAAAACTCAAACATAAGACCAGAGAAATGGAACTCTTAATCACACTCTACTTAAAGCTTTTCAGTGTAACATCTGACAGAAAAAAACTTCACTTGGTGTTTGTACTCTGAAAAGATACTACATAGTTTACAGGAGAAAATCTGAAGAAAAGATGGCTTCTACTTCCACTACCAAGACATTTTGAACAGCAGCTACAAATTTATGCTGGTGATAATCACGTGCTACTGCTTGCTAACTATGTTCTGCCACTCACCCTCTGAAGTAAAAAAAAAAAACAAAAAAAACCACTTATCAGGCAATGACGAGGTGCCCCTTAATTCAGAGTCATCGCTACTACTAGGAGCCATGTCAAACAAAATGTTTCTCAGCCTGGCATGGTGGTGCACACCTGAAATCCCAGCACATTGGAAGGCTGAGACAGGAGGACTGAGAGTTCAACCCCAGCCTGGTGAACTTAGCAACTGAATGAGACTTGGTCTCAAAGTAAAAAATAAATAAATAAAATAAAATAAATAAATAAATAAATAAATAAAAAGGGCTGGGCATGTAGCTCAATGTGAAGGTCCTGGGTTCAATCCCCATTTTTCACCAAAATACTTGATGAATAAAATAAATCTATGATTCCAAAGTATCCAAAATTAAGTAATTTATTTTCTTAAAAGACCTTCTGAATTTAGACTATCCTAACACTTCACTGTGGAATATCAATGTTCATACTGATGACCAAGTTGGAGGGAACAACATGGTCTACTGACAGCTACTGTCCTATGCACATATGGCCCACAGCTGAGAAAGTCACTCAGCTACCTACCACTGTTGCCTTTCTGAAGGTCACTGGGTCCTGCCACTGCCCTGGAGAAGCAAGCAGGAGGACCTGTCATGAGTACTGAGTCAGGTGAATAATATGGTGGCTCAGGGATTGAAAGAAAGTCCGGGATCAATAGTCTACAAGTAACCTCCTTTTCCTACAACAAGGTATAGGGGTTACATTCCACGAACAATAAAAAGAAAAAAGAAAAGAAAAGCCTAATGCTCACTCTGGAGGAGCCTCCAGAAAGCTGAAGCTAGACAGATACTGCCAACCCTCTCAGACAATGAAAAACAATTGCTCTCTGTCCTTAAAACTTATCAGACCCCCAGCCAAAGATACATTACTATTTATCTGCATCTTCTATGTGTAAAGAGCAGAAGTGCTTTCTCAGCATAACAATTTCATCTTCCAAACTTTTCCTGACAGGATTCCAAGGGATGTTCTGTTAACCACTGTTCCTTTTCAATGACGCCTCAAAAAATAACTAAAAAGGTCATTTGAATCTCAATGTTACCAGTATGTTCACATATCCTCTAGCCCCAAAGAGCTTTTTCATAAATTCCAAACATCGAGGCTGGGGATTTAGCTCAGTGGCTTAAGAGCCTGCCTGGCAAGCCTGAGTTCGTGAGTTCAATTCCCAGTGCCAATAAATAAATAAATAAATAAATAAATACCAAACATCTTGAATAACCCATATCAAAACAAATAAAAGGTAACTTCCTAGCTTGGCATGGTGGTACACATCTGTAATACCATTTACTTGGGAAGCTGAGGCAAGAGGATTGCAAGTCTAAGGCTAAACTGGGGAAGTCAATGAGAAAAAAGGAAAAGAAAGAAAGGGGGAGTGAAGGAGAGAAAACAAGAGAGAGAAAAGGTAACAAAGATGGAAAGAAAAAGGGAGGGGAAAAGGAAAGGAAAGAGAAAGAAGGGAGGGGGAAAGGGAAGAGGAGGTGAAGGGAAGAGAAATGAAGGAGAATGAAAGGGAAAATAAAGAAAGACAACTCCCTAAGTCTGAGTTAAAACCACATCACATGCCAGTGGACATGCCACCTAAGACCTGCACCTAAGAAAGGCAGGAGGAGGACAGCAATAAAGATTGGTACAAACATGAATTGGTTGGAGACATTTTATGCCTGGACCATAACACATTCATATTCCTATATTCTTGCTCTCTGACCAGCGAGCAGACTTTCAAGGAAGTCCATTACATTAGCTTTGCAATTCTTGCTGATGCCACAAGCCAGGATCTACATCCAAGTGAACAGAAACATAACAAGATTCCTGAGTTGTCTCATTTTTAATTTAGAGAAAGGTATATGATCTAGAAACTTTTGGCTCTGAATTTGTTCATTTACCTCTTCCTCTAACATTTTACTTCAAATTTTACAAACATACAGCAAATTTTAAAGAATTTTACAGTCAACACCCAAATTACTAATTACCTAAATTCTACAATATTTTATTAACACTGCTTTATAAAATCCAGCTCATTAACCATTTTTTTTCTTGAGTTCAAAGTGAACTGCAGATGTATTATTTTCTCATAAACACTTCAGCATGTAAGTCATTCATCTCTGGCTTTTCAGATTCTCTTAACATAAAAAGAAAAGTTTATGAACAATAAAATGCAAAGATCTTAAGTGTACATTTGCCAAGTTAGGAGAAATGCAAATACTCATGTTGCTTGCTTGTTAAATTTAAACTTCTTTCTTTTGTAAAACTTGTTAGGGTCACTCTATCACACTTTTGCCTAATCCAGAGACAGCGATATGATACAATTTATTTACAGGTACCCTGGAAGATCACCTTTTAAAAACAGTTTTCCTGCTATTTGTAAGAAAAGATACTATACTACTAAAGCCCACCTGTTTAAACCAATTAAAATCCTCAAGCCTTAGCAGACTGGATTTTCAAAGACTGGCAGATAGCATCTGGCTTAACCATTAACAAAAGCCTATATAAGACGTTTAATTCTAACATCTATTTTCAAAGCTAATGGATCAGACAGGCAAGTTGTAGTTCATATGGGATAGCTGCCCCCATAATCTTGTTAGTGTACCTGAGTAAAAACACTCACTCACTCACTCATATGAAAAGAAGAACGGAAGGTTAAGACAAATACGATTGTCCAAAAAAGGACAGAAGTCTCGTAACTCCTTTAGGAAGTTTCAGTTATAAGTAACAGCATCAGGAAAATGTTGTGTGTGGTAAAATTACCTTCCCATTTATCATCATCAGAAGCATTCTTCAGATCTAAATGTGGAATTTGGATACATGCTGCTTCCCCTTGGACACCAACACTTTGACATCCTGGTACTTGTGATTCAGTGTTGGCATTCAAGTCACATATCTTGCTACTAGATTCCTGTATTTTAAAATAAAAAACATATTTCACAACCATGAACCTTTTTAGACCCAGCTTATAAAGCTAATTTGTACTTATCTTTGTTGGGGATGGGGGTCTGGTTTTGGGGTGGTGGTGGTGGTACTGGAGATTAAACCCAAAGCCTGGCATATGATAAGCAAGCACACTACCCCTGGACTACATCCCCAGTCTTTTTTTTTTTATTAGTGCAGGTTTGCAGTACATAATGAATATACGCACTGTGGTAGTTGGTATAGGTACGTGACACATCTTAATTCTTTTTACATCCCTCTCCCCATCACTTGGTCCCCCCATAATGCCTGCCATCTCTTTATCCCCTTTCCATTTGCAAAAGATTTGTCTCCCTGTTTCCTATTATCTGTCTTTTATTTTGCTCATTATTTATACTTTGAGTTTCTCATGTAAGAGAAACCATATGATAATTAAGACTATGCCTCTGATTTGTTTCACTTAACATTATTGATCTCAAGGTGAATCCATGTCCTACAAATGACTCTATTTCTTCTTTATGGCACAGAACTCTATTGTGTATATATATCACATTTTATTTATCCATCATCTGTTGATGTGTATACAGTTTGCTTCCAAGATTTAGCAATTATGAGTTGTGCTGCTATAAACATGGGTATGTGTGTATTACTGTAACACAATGTCTTTAACTTTTGGAAAGACACCTACAAAGGAAATAGCTGGGTCAAATGGGTTTTCTACTTTTGGTTTCTTCAGTAATCGCCATACTGATTTCCATGGTAGATTACTAGTTTATATTCCCACCAACAAAGTGGAAGGGTTTTTTTTGTTTTGTTTTGCTGCAGCCTTACCAGTATTTGTCATTATTTGATTTCTTGATGACTGCCATTCTGTCTGGAATAAGATGGAATTTCAGTGTTGTTTCAATTTGCATTTCTTTAATGGCCAGAGGTGCTGAACATTTTCTCATGTATATATTATATTGACCATTTCTGGGAAGTCTCTATGCATTTCAGTTTCCCATTTTTTTTATTAGGTCTTTTATTTTGGGGGTCTAATTTTTTTGAGTTCTCTATATATTTAGATATCAACCCTCTGGTGTGGTTGGCAAATTTTTTTACCATTCTGTAGGTTGTCTCTTTATTCTGTTGGTTGTTACCTTTGCTCAGCTATTTTTAATTGTTTTATTTTAAGACAGGGTCAGGTTGGTCTCAAACTTGCAATCCTTCTGCCTCAGCCTCTTAAGTTACTGGGACTACAGCACGCACCACCATACCTGGCTTTGGTATAATCTTTATTAGTTTATTGTGCTTATATAGCCAATTATCACACTCCCACCATCCAAACTATTTTTAAATATAAATCTGCAGATTTTTTGCTTTGATTTTGTTTTTTGAAGATAGGGTCTCACTGTGCAGTCCAGGTTGGACTCAAACTTGCAGCAATCTTCCTGCCTCAGCATCCCAAGTGCCGGATTTACAGGTATGTGCCACTTCACCTGGCTAAACCTGCAAGAGTCTCATTATGCAGTTTTGGTTGGCCTTGAGCTTACTCTGTAGCTCAGGCTGGTCTCAAACTCACAACGATCCTCCTGCATCAGCCTGAGTGCTGGGTAAGCCTGCAGTTTTATAGTATGTCTTACTGAGAGACAAAGTTGAATCTCAAATTCATGAAAGTATTTTCATACCAAGAATTCTACAACCAAAAGTGGCAAATTATATTGCTTCTTAACAAAACATTTGACTATTTATATTTACAGCTCCTTTAAACATATCCAATTTGAGTTAAAGGCCAGATATAATACTGATTTATAAACCTACGTAATTTTTTTAAGAACCATAAAATGAAAATAGCTCTTACCAGACCCAAGTGCAACAATTTGTCACTGTCAAATACCAAATATTCTTTCCTAAAAATACAAGTAAAGTTATTAGTGTATTGAGAATAAAAAAGCTATTATTAGATATTTCTTTCCTAGATCTCTCTCTTCCCCAACAAAGACAGCATTTAAAATGTGGAATGAAAAAACAACTAGGCTAATGCCCATTCTTTGGAGCCCTATATCTGAAAATCACAATACTGAAAAGATCCACAGAATCACTTCAGATTTAGAAAAATTAAGCAATGCTCTCCACCCCCAACACAAACCACTTCCAAAACAAACTTCTATAAAATTAAAATCTACAATACCTGAAAAGTATGAATGCTTAATGGAAAAGATTTTATAAAATAAATGTTTAGTTTTAACCCAGTCACTATTTCCCCCACTGAGATTTTTAAAAATTTTTTAAAAAAGTTGTACTTTTGTCTTCTCTTTTTTCAAAATATAACAGTAACAGTTAAAAAGACTGAAAAATGTACACTGTAGATATAATCCTTGGACACTGTATGCAAAAAGTGTTTAGTGCTATATATGTGCCTAAGAAATCTTAGAGGTGTTACTAAAATTTAAAAAAAGAAAGTAACATTTAAAAAGGTATTCCTCCAGAAAAGCAAACCCCTAGTATAGACAAGTGTTATGGTAAACTGTCATAAATGATCTCTACATATCTGATCTGTCAACAAAGTATCAGCTATTACATAGTAGGTTATAAATATGGCTATGTGGGAAAGTTGTTTTTCCCAAAGAAATGTGTGGTAATTTAGAATAAATCCACCTCTTCTAACTGGCCATAGTAACAGTGCGAAACAAAAGAGAGGGCTTGATCTACCTATGGCAGGTCATCTCATGTACATAATTACTGTGCTCTTGTTGCTGAATAGTTAATTCCCTCACAAACTCAAGGCCTTTCCTTTGCTTGAGGTGGGAATAAATGATAAAATGAGTAGATGCTACCTTAGCAGACTAAAAACCTAGTCAACTAAATTGAGAAACATGAGTCTTAAACATGCAAAATGCAATCCACTGACCAAGGTTATTTTTTGGATCTAAAAATAAGTTTGCTAACCTATACACAAGTTGAAGAAGAAAGAGCTTTTTCCAAAAAGATCTGAGTCCTCACTAAATGGATCCTTATTGTTCTATTAAATCCCGATGTCGTCATTCTGGGGATGCCTGTTAATGTTGTTTATCTTATATCTTCAGCCCATAATTCCAAAACTCCCTGGGCTAGAAGAGGATCATTCCTACCTCCTGAAAGGAAGCACAAGGATCTGCTATAAGCAGGAAATCTGTGGACCTTCAGAGTATGGGACACTCCAGAGACACGGCTCCAAAGAATTTACTTACCCTCAGACAACAGGCTTCCTACTTATTAGTAAGACAGACAATAGCATTAACAGAAGTTTATCTTAGTCAGCAGACTATCAGCAAATTAGTAATTTCGGATCTATCAATATTTACACCTGAGTTCTCAATTATTAATGTATTTTCAGAATATCAATTCATCTTTCTTAAGCAAGCTGTAATACATTTTTTTGGAGATAGGGTCTCATTATATAGTACAGGATGGCCTCAAACTTGCAGCAATCCTTCTGCCTCAGCCTCCCGAGTACTGGGATTACAGGTATGCACCACTACACCCATCTCTAATACACATAGTCTGAAAGAACAATGCAAAAAATAACAAGACCCAAATCCTACCCAGTGAGTCACTCTAGGAAGCTGGTACTCAAAAAGATTCTACATTGGCTGGGTTTGGTGGCACACAGCTGTAATCTCAGCATTTGGGAGATTTAGTTCCAAGCCAGCCTGAGCTACATAAGCAAGTTTATCCTATTTATTGTGAACTACATAATGAAACCCTGTCCCTCAAAAAACAAACAAACAACTCTGTGTATTGACACTATACATGTGGTTGAAATCTCATTGCTGCACACATCTCTCTCCCTGTAACATAGCTGGCCAAGCAGGTAAACAAGTACTAACTGTGCTAACACTATACTGGAACACACAAAGATTTTTTTCAAAGAAGTAGAAAAACATCCTATGTAATAATCTTTTTTTTGGTTTGGTACTGGGGATTGAAGCTAGGGCTTTTGCACTGAACTACATTCCCCAGCCTTTTTAGTTTTTATTTTTCAGATGGGATCTCACTAAGTAGAGCCCAGGCTGGGCTACAACTTGCACTCTTCCTGCCTTAGCTTCTCCAAACCTTGGGATTACTGTCATAGACCACCATTCTATGCCTTGTAATCTTTGGCTAGTTAGCCATAGTTCCAAGACTTCACTGGTAGGTATACACAGAGTATCAATAAATTCCTATCTGTTCTATAAATCAACTAAAATGTCTTACATATCTCCAAGAAGGCTATATTCTTCCCTCTGAATATTTTCCAAATTATAACTAATGTCTGTTTTGAAGCTATGGAACTGAGTATTTGTGGACTCAATAAGCTTCATCTCTGAAAAAAATTTTTAAGATTACCTAAACTATGTTATAATGGACAGATCCATCTAAGAATTTCACCTCAGAATCTGTGAAAAGCTCCAGTTCTCAAAGTGATTTGTTAGCAACAAGAGCTTACCTCTCAGGACAGCTGTAGCCACCATCACCGTGGTCGTTGCACGGCTCTAACAGTATACCTGCAGACTGGCAAAGAGAACATCAGCACTGTTAATGGAGCTCCCAGCACTCACATGAAAGAAAGTTCCCAATCTAAATGGAGGGAGTAAACTACAGGTTGGCTTAACACATCTGTCTCTCATTTACAACAGTCTGTAGGAATTGGCATCTCTTTTCGTAGAGAGTAACTTATCTTGGTTCAAAATGTGAATCATGGGGCTGGGGATCTAGCTCAGTGGCATAAGCGCCTGCCTTGCAAATGCGTGGTGGTGAGTTCAATCCCCTGTACCAATTAAAAAAAAAAAATTACAAAATGTGAATCACATTTAGTATTGCAGAGAACCTCATTCTTTCAACCCTATTAGGTGACAGGTCCTGCCATTATCATCTTTCCTTCTTAGAATTCTCTGCTTCAAAAATGATGTCTTTTTATACCAGGGATCAAACTCATGACCTCGTGCTTGCCAGGAAGGCACTTATGTCACTGAGCTAAATTCCCAGCTGCCAAAAATTATATTCTTCTGAGTCCACTTACACACTATAGCTTGCTGTGTTTCCCCTCAGCCCACACAAACAAGTCGATGACTTATCTGGAGGCAAGAATAGTTTGGGACGCTTCACCAGATTTCTTTCTTATGTACACTGTTTTCCACACAAGGGAATCCTTGTGACCCACAGATGACAGCCATCTCCTTCCTCTTGAATGTCTGCTAGTTTCCAAAATACTTCTAAACTCCTCTTTGGAAAAGAGGTAACTACATTCCAGGAGTTTCTCAGTGCTCATGATATGTGAGTAATTCTGACTTTTAGAAAGTACTACCAATGAAGGTGCCCCAAAGTAGATACATTTTAAGGAAAATTTACTCATAAACCCAGGTATTTTGGAATATTATCTCTTTCTTGGAGACAGGGTCTCACTATGTAGTCTTGGCCTCCCAAGTGCTGGGATCACAGGCATGTGCCATCTTGCCCTGTAAGAATTATTTTTAAGGGGCCGGGGATTTAGCTCAGTGGCTTAAGTGCCTGCCTTGCAAGCCCGAGGTCATGAGTTCAATCCCCGGTACCAAAAAAAAAAAAAAAAAAAAAAGAATTATTTTTAAAAAGAAACAAATAAGTTTATAATCTCAGGATAGGGAAAGCCTTTGTAATTTATGACATAAAACCTAATGTCAAAGCCAAATGTTTTGGCCCATCCCTGTAATTCCAGATACCCAGGAGGAAAGGCAGAAAGATCACAAGTTCAAGCTCACCCTGGGCAACTTAATACCACCTTGTCTCAAAATTAAAAAAGGGCTGGGATGTAGCTCTGTAGTAGAAAGAGAAGGAAAAAGGGAGGCAGAGGAAGGGCCAAGAGGGGAATCTTAAAAAAAAGGAAGAAAAAAAACCACGAAGTGAATACTACCAAAAATGAACTTCGAGAAGTCAAAAGATAGCTAATTGAAAACAAAACAAAAATGCACAACAAACCAAAAACAAATATTTGTAAAGGAGCATTTTCTTAATAAATCAAAAAGGAAAAATCCCAACCAACCAACAGATAAAGGTACAGTCTATGGGCAACTGAAAATAGAAAAGACTCAGTATTTTTATAAAAATGTCAATAGAAATGAAATCACAATTTGCCAGTTTCACTTACCAGATTGTAATAAAAAAATTTGCTATTGGTTAGAGAATAGTGAAATAGGTACTCTAAGACTCATCAAGCATTTAATCACTGGAGTTCCAAGATTAATTTTATACTGGATAAGCAAAAGCCACTGTAAAACTTGTCTTGAGAAACATCCACTATTCTGTAGTTTGACTCTAACTCGCCTGGTTGGTTACATTTTTAAACATTGGTTACAATGTTTAAAAAAAAAAAGCACCAGGCATAGAGGCACATGCTTGTAATCCCAGCACTCAGGAGACTGAAGCAGGATTGCTGCAAGTTTAAGGCCATCCTGGGCTACAAAATGAGTTCAAGACCAGCCTGAACTCCATAGTGAAAGCCTGTCTCAAAAAAAAAAGAGGTTAAAAAAGACCTACTTGGATCGGGGACGTAGCTCAGTGGCACAGTACCTGCCTGGCAAGCATAAGGCCCTGAGTTCAATTCCTAGTACCAAAAACAAAACAAAAAAAAAAAAAACCTGACTTCCTTATGTTACAAGTCAATTACAGAGAAAACAGCCTATATTACATTTTATAGTTAAAACCCTGACTTCTGTAATATTCTAAGCTAGGACTGACAAACTAGTTTACTGGTCAAACCAGCCCACTACCAGTTTTTGTATGGATAGTAGGATAAGAATGGTTTTTCATCATACCGCAGCGATATATGTGCACCCATTTATAGCAGCACAATTTGTAATAGCTAGATCCCGGAAACAATCCAAATGCCCATCTGATGAGTAACTGATGAATAAAAAAGATGTGGTATTTTCATACAATGGGGTACTACTCGGCCATAAAGAAGGATAAACTGAGTCTTTTATAGGTAAATGTATGCAACTAGAGACCATACCCATAAGTGTAATAAATCACATTTCATTCGTAAGTGAAATAAATCAGACTCGCATGTGTAAACATCATATTGTCTCCCTAGTGTGACAAGCTGAAATAAAATACATACATATCTAAAAGATACATAAGATAGTTCTACTAACTTCTCCTAGGTCACTGAAAAAAAAAAGTTTGTGCTAATATTGTTTGGACAATTAAATGCCAACATCTTGTACTCTGAATAACTAATTTAAAGACAACAATGCACAATATATTAACCATTGTTACTATTTTGTTTTGAAATTTTATTTTTCTCTTTAAAATAAAAAAGATAATAACTAAAGAATGGTTTTTACATTTTCAGCACATTCACAATAAGGCCGTGATTTGTACGTCTTGCTGCCAGGTGGCTTGAACCAGCAGTGGTACACACGTGATTGTCCCATGCATGACTGTACCATTTCTACCACCAGCGGTGGCAAAGTTGTCCCATGAGATAGTCACACATGTACTACTGGTAGTTTAAGACGGTGGGAATGGGTTGGAACTTGAGGCGCTGGGAAAGAAAGCCACCTGCTCGCCGCCCTGGTAAGCTGTGGTAGCGCCTGGGCGAAAACCAGCAGCATTTCCTGAGAAATGCTGGGCTCAGACCTCTGGCTCCCACTTTCTAACCCGGGTGGGGGGGGTGGTGGTGGATGGGACGTTTGATTTTTCAGCCTGTGCATGGCTCACAGACGCCCTAGGGAGTGGATGGGTTTCTTTCCCAGCGCCCCAAGTTCCAACATGGCTCTCTTGGAAGGTTGACCATATGCAATACAGCAAATAAGGGGGATTTCCTTCTACCATCTCTTTGAAGGCAAATATTGTTATCACTGTTTTGTTTTTTTCTGATTAATGATATCGCTATTTAATACTGTTTTGATAAGTTCTGTAATGTCCTGTATTTCCTTTGATTTTGCTACACCTGATTGAAAGAACAATTATTGTGAAGATAACAAGATATACTAGTACCTATTACTGTCATCCGGGTAACCTGCTGTGAAGTTCTGTACCAATTTCACTACACTGTCTCAGTTGGCTTTGTTCTGTCTTGTTCTGTTGTGTTTTACTATCTCCAAAATAATAATAATTTAAAAAAAAAAAGATGGTGGGAATGTGTTGAACAGTTGAAGGGGGGGGCAGATAAAATTTTCTTTTGATTTATTTATTTTTGTGCCGAGAATCAAACTCATACCAGGCAGGCACTTGAGCTGCTGAACTAAACTCCCAGCCCCAAAAGAATATTTTATGACATGTAAAAATTACAGCTAATTCAAATTTTAGGGCTAATAAAGTTCTACTGGATCATATCCATGCTCACTTGTTCTCTGGCTGCTTTCATGCTACAAAAGTCAAATAGTTGTGATGGAGACTGTAAGCCTGCAAAACTTAAAATATTTAGTATCTGGCCCTTTATAAGAAGTCTGCAGATACTAACTACTCTTTCTAGTCTTATACTTTGCTGGACTCCAGTTACTTACTACCCAAGCCACTGGAATCATGTCATGGGACTACACACTTGAAACTCATCCATCCAGTCCAACCAGAATATATCCCCCTCTTCTGGCAACTTCTTCACCTTGTTGACATATTAGAAGGCCTCATTTCACATTTGCAACCCACTTAACATGAACTCTGCACCCTGGCCAACTATTTCAAACTATTCTATTAGTGCCCTTACCATTGTGATTCAGTTTATGATGAGCTTTCTGTTCTCCAGCAAAGAAATACTGTAAGAAAATGTCACAGCCATGGTGTACCTTGCTAGCTGGTTCACTGCAGACTTACACCACCAAACTTCAGCCACACCTCTGCTAGTGCTTGAGTGTCTGCTGATTTCTACATGGTCTATCTGATGTCTTCCCATGGAGGCTTCTGTACAACTTTCCCTGTTCCTTCAAACTCCGAACCCTATTCCTATCTCCTTACCTTCTGCAAATGAAGCATTTCATTTTACAATGTTCAAAACCATCTGAAATAAGGCCCCCAAACTATATTAAAAAATATTTCCTATCTCCCCTTCAACTGAGGAGGTATCCTGAAAGCCAAATGGAGAAACTGTATCAAAAGGCAGTGTCAGTAATTACATAAAGGAGCCAGGAGACAATTACAGAAAAATAATTGAATAGGTAAATAGCTTAATATTTACAAGTCCAATAAAGAGTAGCCTAATCTTTGTGAAACTATCTAGTTAGTAAAATAATCTAATAGCTGGGTGTGGCACATGCCTGTAATCCTGACTACTTGAAAAGCTGAAGCAGTAGGAAATAAGTTCAATGTCAGCCTGGGCATGACTGTCAAATCACAATACATTCACTCAATTGGATTAAGAATGCCTAGCTGATCAACGGAGCACATTTCTGGGCATGTCTGTGTGGGACAGGCAGGCATGACCTTGTATGGTCTCTGGCACTGTTCCCCTGCTCTGCTTCGCAGTTGCCAGCGAACTAAAACATCTTAACTCTACCACACCCTTCTGCCAGAATGTTTCTGTGTTAGTACCAATTCAAATTAACACTCTCTCCTCCTGGGTATTGTGTCCCATTGATGACAGCAGATTAATACACTTGGTAATTTAGCAGGACACTGTCTCAAAAATAAACAAGTGCGGAGGGGGATACAGCTCAGTGGTAGAACACTTGCTTCGCATGCATGAAGCCCTAGGTTTAATCCTTAGCCTACACTTTGAAATTAAATACATCCTAACAATCTGAAGCCTATATTTTGAATTGGGGGGGGGTGTCTTTTTGAGATAGGGTTTCTCTATGTAGTTCAGGCTGGCCTTGAACTCCTTTGTAGCCCAGGCTAGCCTTGAACTCAGTCATTCTCCTGCCTCAGCTTCCCAAGTACCGGGATTACAGGCATGTGTCATCATGTTCTGCTGAAATTAAATACATCTTAATAATTCAAAGACTACACTTTGAAATTAAATACATTTTAGAAAGATGCTGCTTTTGAATTTTAATCGCAATTATTTTAAAAACAGTGTAACTATTAAATGTGATACTGGTAATAATTTTGTTATTTTTAAAACAATGTTCACAGGTTTTCTATCATTATAAAAAGATTCCAAATGTGGGGTATAGAACATGCAACCCCAAAACATGCCTCTCAGGCATCAGAATGTTTTTGAGCTGATTATTTTAGGAAAGAGAAAATATAAGAAAGTAGAGACAAATTTTTAAGGCAATTTTACAGCTATAACAGAAATCTCCAGTTTCAAAGTTGTCTCCTTTGTATCAGAAAATGAGAAGCAAGACTAGAGCACTAGGAGTTTATCAAGCTGCCTAACAAATCTTACTTTTTCTCTAGGTTGCTGTCTACTGACCTCGTTATTAATGGGTCTCCTCTACACTTTTCTTTGCTTCACAGGATATTGTTATTATTATTTAAGTCAGCCCACTGAGATTTAATATTTCCCTTACCTCCCATGTATATGTGAGATATACATGTTACTAAACTTCTATTAGTTCTATTAATGTCTTTTGTTACAGGGTCTACCTCAACAAAATACTACAAAGGGAAAACAGAAAATCATTTTTCTCATTTACATTATTTCTTTGGAAAAACTGAGTAAGCTTTGAAAAATAGCAAAATTCAGCCATACTATCACCTAGTATCAGGTGGTATAATAGTTTATTTCTTTACATAAGTATTTTAAAATAAGATGTTTTATACCTACTTCTACACCCAATGATGGTTCTTATACACTAGTGAGAGAATGTACATTCTTGTGGATTTATAATTGAGACATTTGTCAGCAAAGATATTGAGTTATTGAGCCAGGCGTGATGGTACATGCTTGTAATGCTGAGGCATTACAGGCACTCTGGAGGCTGAGGCAGGTGGATTGCTGCCTGTTCTAGGACAGCCTTGGCTACATTGTGAGTTCAAAGTCAGCTTGGACTACATAGTGAGACACTGTCTCAAAAAAACAAAAAACAAAAACATAAGATACTGAATTGTAACTTCAAAGGAGCACAGGACAATCAGAGCTGTGCATTTAGTGCCCCTAACAGATTTCTTACAATTTTTACCTGATTATTTTCTTCATCCTCAAACACAAAATCTTGCTGTATGACTTCAGTGTCTAAATTAGTACCAGCCACAGGTTCTGAACACTCCTTGTTGCTATTACTGGCATTAAAAATACCATCAGCAATATCAACCCTAGAATGAAGATTTAAAAAGTCAGATCAGTCCTAATGATGAAAATACCTTTAAAATAAGTATCAGTAATGATCTGAACACTTACTTGTTAAAGAAAATATACTCTTTTCATTAAAACGCACAAGTTTTTGTCTTGCTAAATTATATTATTAAATCTTAAAATTTATTATTATCTTGCCCTGGGATATTAAAGACCTTGAGAAAATTTTTATAGGCAAATAGCTTAAAAAAAATATACATACAGGGCTGGGGACTTAGCTCAGCGGCATAAGCGCCCACCTTGTAATCGCGCAGTTGTGAGTTCGATCCCCAGTACAAAAAAAAAAAAAAAAAGTACAGGTACAAATTTCCTGTGATGAATGTTATTATCATATATAAATGTAGTGATAATTTTCAGACAAACTATACACACACAAAAATATATATGTGCCAAAACAATTTCCCTTACAAATGCACACTCCACATAATGACCCATTTGTCCTGGTTAAATACAAGTTTAGTACTAGACACTATAGCATTCGACACTTTACCAAGTACAACAGAACATTCCTGCAGATCTTCCATCAAAAATAGTTTACAATATGCAAAACAGTGCAGTTTTTGTTTACAAAGATAGTATTACTACTACCAATGATCAAATATCAGTCTTTTCTCCCCATGGTGAAAGTAAGAGTATTGTCTGAGAAAGGAGAAGTTTTCAAAATCCTAAGCTAAGTTTGACAAACTCCAAAGAATTTGTTCATATTAGATCTTCTGAAACAATTTCTCATTATTCCCGAATTTTGTTTTGCTTTGTTCTTTTTTTTTTGAAACAGGGTCTCACTATGTAGTGTGGGCTGACCTCAAACTCAAGGTAATCCTCCTGCCCCAGCCTCCAGAGTGCTGGGATTACAGGTATATGCCACTATGCCTGGCCTACGCAAACTTTTAAATGCCACTTTTCAGCCCAGATACTACCTACTATATAAATTTTAATCATGCCTTCAAAGCACAAAAGCCACAGCCATCATCACAGAGTTGCAGTGGGTTATGGTAGTGCAATCCCACAGCTGTGCACCACGGTATTCCTAAAACAAACATTTTAATCATTGGTTTGCATATCCATTACTATTTTTTTATTTTGTATTTAACAGCTATGTACAGTTAGCCCTTTTAAAATATTATTTTTAAAATGTCACCCAGTGAGGCTTGGTAGCACAGGCACATAGGAGGCAAAAGGATCATCTCAAATTTCAGGTCAGCCTGGGTTACACAGTAAGTTCAAACTCAGCCTGAAATACAGAGACCCTGTCTCCAAAATAAGTCACTCCATCAGTCTTTTGTTTTAAACTTTCTTAGGAATCCTCCAAACACGTACATTTTTCACATCTGTCTCCAAAGTACAAACTGACATGGAAAATATAGAATAATTTTGTTGCAGCTTCTAAAGGAAGGACATCTATATGGTAAAGTGAAGGGCAGAGGTAACAGGGAAGGAGGCAAGGCTTTCTTCCATCAAAAGGTAAACAGGTCGGGCTGGGGATTTAGCTCAGTGGTATAAGCACCTGTCTTGCAAGCGCCCAGTCCTGAGTTCCATCTCCGGTACCAAAAAAAAAAAAAAAAAAGGGTCTATTCTACTTTTCATGAAAAGTAGAATAACATCAAAGATACTTTTTAACTTATACAAATTCAACTAATCTAACAAAATCATGTATAGAAAATGGGCAGGGTGACATATGCCTATAATTCTAGTACTCTGGGAGGCTAAGGCATAAGAATCACAAGTTGGAATTCAAATCTGAGCAATTTAGTAACTTGGTGAGACTGTCTCAAAAAAAAGGGGATGTGATCTGGAGATCTAGCCCAGGGCCAGGGATCTAGCTCAGCTGAGTAAATGCCTATCCTGGCAAACATGAGGCTGTGAGTTCAATCCCTGGTACCAAAAAAAAGGGGAGTCAGGGGGCTAAAGGAACAGCTCAGTACAAAAGCCTAGTTTTTGGGTTTTTTTTTTTTCTTTTGGTACAAGGAGTTGAACCCAGGGCCTCGCACTTGCCAGGAAGGCACTGTGCTGCTGCACTATATCCTCTGCCCAAAAGCCTAGGTTTCTGGAAGCAGAAGAGAACAACTTAAACAACAAAGGATTCTGTCTAGTATTTCACTCAACCACAAGCACCAGTCATGTCAATCTGCTGTCAGGATCCCTGCATGCCTCTTATTGTGACCACTTGTTACACAGAGTATGAGTCGTATTTTTCAAACACAGGCCTTTAAAGGTAAGCTTATTATTTCATCCAGTATTTAGGGAGGAAAACTTGGCTGTGCTGACCTTAATACAAATACTTTATGGATGAGTTATGAGACTTTCAATGTTAACTTTGTACAATTTACATACAAGTACATACAAATATCACTTTTACACTGACTTTCAGAAATCCCAGAGCAGGATGAGACTATTATTTAAGAAACATCAAGTTTTGTAAGATAATAAACAATTGTATAACAGAATAAAAATTGTAAAATATTTCTTACTTATTATTAGGTCTTTCTTCATCACAATTAATACTTCCTGCTTCATTATTACACACCAGGCTTTGCTGCTGCAAATTCTTAAGATCATGATCTATGCTGCTCTGCAGATCAAACAGGTGCTGTTCCACAGCCACTCTAATAGTTCTTTCTAAAACACTACGAAACACAACACAGTCATAAGAGCAGTTACTCTACTAGGTATCTGGCCACACATAAAACCTATGATAGGGGCAAGTGATGAGCAAAATATATTACATGCCTTATCCCCCTCCAAAAAACATGAAGCCAGAGGAGAGGGCAGGGAGTGATGGGAGGTGATCAAAGTGTGTTATGTGCATGCACAGATCTGCCAAAATGAAACCCATTAACCTGTATAATCAATAACAAAGTGAGAAAAAAGCTCTATGACAAGTAAAACAAATTATCATAGCCTATGAGTAAAGTATAAAATAAAATACATGATACTGGCTTACATTTTCAAGTAAAGTTTGCCTAAAAAGATGATCCTAATCAAATCAACCATAATGGTACTATTATTACTTGAATAAGAAGAATCAGTTGCTCCAATAATTCTTTTTTTTTTTTTTTTTTTAATCAGTACTGGGGATTGAACTCACGACCATGCACTTGCAAGGCAGGCACTTATACCACTGAGCTAAATCCCCAGCCCTGCTCCAATAATTCATTCCTCACAATACAAACGGACTTTTTAAAGCAAAGTTTGTATGGCAGAATAATATACTAATATTCAGCTAAATAAAAGAAATTATAAGAATATTACTCATATATTGTACATAAACTTTTCTTAAATTTAAATCTCTACCAACGTTTTTTCAATTATTTCAGAACATCAAAAACATCATTTGAAAAAAATCTCAGCTTTATTTTGTACAATTTGTGCAAAGGTTTCTTCTTCATGTGCTCCTACTGCAGTATATAAAACAGTTTACTGTGTATGTATAATCTGTATCTCTAAGACTTAGTAACATTTTATTTAAAAAAAAAAAAAATCTGTCTTCAGTGGGTATGGTGACCCATCTCTGTAAATACTAGCTACCCAGGAAGCAGAGGCAAGAGGATCCCATGACTCCAGCAGGAGTTTGAGACCAGCCTGGGCAACACCAAAAAATTCCAACTCAAAAACAAAAATGTTGTCTTCTATAGGTATTATTACTTACTCTGCAGAGGCCGGTAAGATGCTGGTGGGAGATATATGGGCACTGAAAACAAAGAAAGAAATAGCTATAAAAAATGTGCTGAAAACTATTTCATTTGTGCTACCCTGATACAACTAGGAGAGCATATATACCAATTTTCATGTTTCCACTTACATGTCATCGGAAATATTTTGTGACTCTTATTAGTAACGGTTTCAAATATCAACAAAGAAAATAAATGAGATAACATATCACTAACAAGGCAAAAAAAAAAAAAAAATTTAAGGCCCAAAATTTTAAAGTATCATTTACCATACAGGCTAAAGCTTGACATGCATTTATCTTATTTAATAGTTCTCAGTACTAAGGAGTTATAATTATTCCTCATCTTCCACAAAACTAAAGCTCAAGGACGTTAATTAATTTGCCCAAATGCACTCAGCTTCAGTTTGGGAATCCTAACCTCCTGTTATTAGTAAAAATGTTCTAGTGCCTTCTGAAACTAAAAAAGTGGTAACAAAAATATGTAACAACATAGCATGAATATTTTTAACAATATGATTCTAATTTCCTAAGAAAAATGATTTTCACACAAAGAAACCTTTAAATATATAAACAGGGGCGAGGGTGAGATACACAACTACAATACTTCAAGCCTGTTCTTACTTGGCAAAACACTGCTCTGTTACAAGGCTGGAGGAAAATTACGATATTGAATTTAATAACTTTGGCTATTCATGAATATAGGGGTTTTTTTTTTAATCACCTGTCAGATTAAGAGCTAAGATATGTTTAAATGATACTAGAGGCTGAAGGTGGGGCAGCCAAGCAAAACTGACATGACCACTTGTGACTGACCATGGCAGACAAGCTGAGGCCCATCGGCCTGCTCAAGAACTTATTGGCCAGTGGCTCTGGCAGCATGTGCCTGGTGTTTGTGAGGCACACTCTGGATACTGTCAAGATGCAGGGAGACTGGCATGGGGGACTAAGGTAGAGGCATGAGTGGGGCATAGCCCCAGGACAGAAATGGGACCAGTAAATACAAGCTTCCATGGAAAGCCTAGCGAATTAGTCTTTCAAAAGTGGTCAGGATTGGGCATGAGGGCACCTGTAATGCCAGGACTCAGTAGGCTGAAGCAGGGGAATCACTGCAAGTTCAAGGCCAGCCTGGGCTACATGAGCAAGTTCAAAGTCAAGGCCAGCCTGTACTACATAGTAAAACTCTGTCTCAAAACGATTAAAAAAAAAACAAAAACAAAAACACCGAAGTGGGCAGAATCTGTATCTTGCACTCCAAAGGGCTCATTGGAGTGCAAGATACAGAGAGCCTCCAACCACCTCATTAAGAGTACCTATGTACAGGTTTCTGCCCTCCACCCAATTCTTTTGACCCTGTACCACTTTAGGAATGGGAAAGAAAAAGCAGCTGCCTAGAGCTGATTCCAGCCAACACTAACACTTCATCATCAAGCATGAAACATATTCCCCGTGATACCAGGAGGACAACTAAAGACAGATGCAGAATTGTTCTGGAAATGACAGTTTTGTAACCTTATTTCTGTACACAGGAAGGAAAGTAATGGCCAGAATAGGCCTGTGAACATGAATCTCACAGGAGGAACATGGGGGGCTGTTTAGAATGTTGGGTTCAGTTTCCTTCATACATCGGAAAATAGTTTCTTGAACTCTCTCTGGGCAGACTTGGTCAACCCTTTTCATTCAAGAAAGAAGCTGGCCAACACAGAGCTCCTACTGGGATCATAATATGCAAAAATCAGGATTAGAGCAGCTGGGCTGGTTAGGCACTGTGTAACAAGAAATCAGATGTTTATTTAGCAGATGGCAACATGCAGAGTGTTAGTGCTGCTAAAGCAATGGTCATTCCAAGAAAAACTAGTAAGAGGCAAACAAACAGCACATTTGACATAAGAACCAAGGCCTGCCCACAAGGAGGAGTATACCACTCCTCAACTTGACCTATACACAACACCTATAACTGTCCCACCATTTTCTAAAATGCTGATCAAATTAGTACTATGAAGAGCCACTGAAAAATGTACAAATACAATCTCTAATCAATACACAGAACAATCTATCAAGTTAACATTCTCAGTGTTCACTGTAGGAAACCAAATGAGTATCAGAGACTTTTGGGAAGATGGTGGAGCAGTACACAGCAGAGAAAACAACCTCTCTAAAAGTCACTATTGTGAGAAAGACAAGAAGGAAGGGAATGAATACTCTGGACCCAGGAAGAATCTGAAGTGTGAATTAAAGCCCATAAAGAGTAAAAAGAAAAACTTCAATGAAGGAGAAGGCTTAAGGTAGCTGGCAGTGCCTCTGCCTGGAGCCAGACTGCATGAGAGTAGCTGTTGGAACCTGGGCACGCACAGTCACAGTGATAGTGGTGGCTGGCGACCCCAAAAGCCTCTGTAGAGAGAGACCAGGCACTGGAGGCGAACAGCGGACCTGGAGGACTGCACTGGCTGGCAGTGAGTGCAGAGGACTTGGTCCACCCAAAGGAGAGAATGATTATCTGGGAGCCATTTTGGAGCCAGGCTGGATAAGCCCAAACCGTAACTTTTGTCGGCTTCCTCCAGCAGCTCCTAGCTTTGTGCAAACCCATGGATCTGCTTGGACTTTGATGAGCCCAGTGAGTCTGGTCTTCAGGCAGGACTGCTAAGGTCATCTACTATTGTGCCATAAAACAACTGCTGGCTGCTTGGAATACAGTGGCACGATTTAGGACTCTGTCTGAACAGGCTGTCTATCAGTGAATCCAGAGAGAATCCTGGAAGTGAACTCTTTTTGTTTAGTTTTCTGTTTTTTGTTTTGTTTTTTTTCTTTGTTTATTCCTGTTTATTTTGTTTTGTTTTATTCAGTTTGGTTTTTTCTCTTTCTCTTTTGTATTTTTTTTTAATGAGTGTGAGAGTGCTTCCTAACCTCTTTGTGGGTATGGTTCTGTTTTGTTCTAACCTTTTATCTATTCTTTCTTTTCTTTCAATCTTCCGCACGAGTTTCCCCAAGTTGGTGGAACCACCTTTGTCCTCCAACTGTTACAAGGCAGCTGAGTTAGTTAGAAATACTACAGGCAGTGCGACAGGGCTAGGTCCTCAAAGGAGCTAGTGCAGATACCTTACAACTGTGGGGGAGACAGATACCTTCTGCTGTGGGTCAGACCTCAAGACAAAGGATCAAACAAATGCATCCGCATCCTAAGGACTGATACTCTAATTAGTTCCCTATCACCCTGAGGAACCCTAGAGTCACCCCCCAGGGAAGAGATACAGCTCTAAGAACGCCTGCTTCCTATGTGACTCACTTCCCCATTCGTCCCTAATGTAATCAATTTTACCTGAACTACTAATCTTATTGGCTAACTATAGTTATGTCCCACCTTATGCCCAATCTGCTTTGTAAGTTCCCAGTCTTCCCTCACCTTGAACCCATCTCATTCCATGATTTTGCACTATAAAAGTCCCTGGTCCTTGGTAACCCACTTGGGACCCCTTCTGTCTCTCTCTCAGAAGCTTTCTTTCTCTCAATAAATATATTCTACTCTTAATCTCCGCTGTTTCTAAAATTCATTCTTCGATTTTAGAGAACATGAACTCGTGGACATAGTAGGTCGGGAGTTTCATTCCCGTGTAACACAACCTTACCTGTAATCTCTTTCTTTTTCCCCACTTCTCTATCATCTCCTTAATCCATTTTAAATTTTAACCCCCAGGGCAAAATTCACACATTATGGACTTACATACTGCATTTAATTATCTGGTTGTTTCTACATTTTATTATATAATCACAAACCTTAATTCCTACGGTTAAAAGTTGCAAATTAAGGGCTAGCTCAGTTGTTTCATAGGCTGTTTGATGCTATTGGTACCACTATAGCCAAAATTGACTTAACTATTCTAAACAGCTGTTGGCCCTGATAATCCATGACTAAGATTAGCTAAGGGTCACAGAAAATACTGAGGCACAGTGCCAAAGAACCAGGGACTTGGTCAAACAAGCAACAACTTCTCATCTCCAACAAACTGAGGAGGTAAGATCTTCCAACAGCTATACCTAGAAGACACCTCAGAGAAGTAAGCATCCCCTAAGTGTTCTAAATAGCACCAATTAAATAACCCACTACAGACAACTTACAAGCAGGAATTATACTAAAAAAGAAGACAACTTACAAGCAGGAATTATACTAAAAAAGAAGACAAACAAGATCCAACTCCAGGCATCCAAGTTTGCCAAAGGCAAACCCAGGGGGCAATGAGGTGGGACAATCCAAAAGCCCCCTACTAGATCCCTCTGAAATGGTAACAAAGCAATTGAATGAGGCTCTGGAAAAAATGAAATCAGACATAATCTCTCAAATAAGTACAGAGATTACCAAATACACACCATGCTTAGTGATGCTAGAGCAGAAACAGACAAAAAAATAGGTGAACTTAAGCAAATTATGGAAGCTCAGCATTGGAAACAAAAGGATTCCAAAAAGCAGATTCAAGTAGATAGCCAGGAGAATAAAAACTCTATGCAAATACTGGAAGTAGGCCAAGGATTTAGCTCAGTGGCTTTAACAGTCTGTCTGGTAAGTGCGAGGTCATGAGTTCGATCCCTGGTATCAAAAAGATAGAAACAAACAAACAAAAAAGTATTGGAAACAGATTAGGCCAATGTGAGGATAGGATCTCAGATACTGAAGACTTGCAATTAGTGACCAGGAAAAGAAACATTTCACAAAAATAACAAGAGACCATGAGAAATCAATCCAGCAGCTTCTAGATGATAAAAAGAATAATAATTTAAGATTAACTGGAGTCAATAAACAAGCAGGAGATAACACAAATGACATTAAAAACGTATTCACAGACATTGGGACAGAAAACTTTTCTGGTAGAGAAAAAGAATTTGGCACACAAAAAAATGAGATATATAAAACTCCCAGACAGCAATAATCAAAAAAAAATCTAGAGACAGGCACATCATACTCCAGATTTCAGAAGTTCAGCACAAGAATAGAACCTTAGCAAGGCATAGAGGTGCATGCCTGTAATTCCAACATTTGGAAGTCTGAGGCAGGAGGATTTTGCAAGTTCGAGATCAGCTTGGGCTACAAAGTGAGCGCAAGGCCAGCCCGAACTACATAGTAAGACTCTGTCTCAAAAAGACCAAAAACACATCGCCCTAAAACAAGGCCAGCAGATTGCTGTAGCTGCTGGTTTCAAACAGGAGCCTAAAGAGAATTCTTTGTGTGGTCTGTTGGCCATTTCAGAATTTTGGAAATAGAATGGTCAATTCATCACAAAGAAATAGCAGGTGAGTGTGGCAGACTTTCGGCGGCCCTCAGGAGAAAGACCCTGGCGCCTCAGGACCCACACCATGCGGCTGACTCAGGGTGCTGGAAGAACAAGGAGCTCCTCCCCTCCCTGAGGGGTGGCTGTGAACCTGCCGGCACGTGGACTGAGAATCTCATGTCATCCTGTCCCCCGTCCTGTGTCTCCCCCCCCCCCGCCTTTAGCAAGTGGGAGCCAGTTAACTACACATCTTGTGAAAAGATTGGCTACATTATTTAGTATGAGCTCCCTGTATGCAAAGATATGGACAACCATTTGGAAGAAAACGAGACAATATGACAGATAGTGAAGATCTCTGGTTGTCTAGCTTTGAAATTTATGCTTTCTTATGTCCTGTTCTGTTCTGTTTTGTTGTGTTTAATTTACACCCTTTAAAATAAAATTTTAAAAATATATTTTAAAAAAGAAGGAGAAAGAAAGTACTCTAAAGGATATAACTGCATGTAGGTTCAAGTGTATAAGATAGATGACCATATTACTGTTTTTGTTAGACTGTTGAGCAAAAAAACTGTTAATAGTCTCACTGTTTGAATGTCTATTTTGTATGCTTTAATTTTGTAACTTGAACAACTATTTCCAATGATGACAGTATGTAACTTATCAAGTGGCGATTTCTTAATGTTTCTGTTTTTGTTTTGTTGTTGTTCTTGTTCTTTTATTGTTTGCCTTTGGAATTCTGTATTGTTGCTACCCTTTTTCTGTTTTCTTTGGTTGTTTTCTTTTTTGTTTTTTCTCTTTAAATAAATAATTGCTAATGGACATGAAAAATCATATAAGCCCTAAAAGATATGAGGATATTTCATAACTTTCTTTTGTTCTAATAAATGTTACTTGGTGTTAAAAAAATAAATAAATAATTTAAAAGAATCATATTTAAAAAAAAAAAAGAATCATATATAAGCCCTAACACAATTGTATTGGGGACCTCAATACCCCACTGTCACAAAAAGATCAACTAGACAATCAATACTGAAATATTAGAACTATATCAAACTTTTGAACAAATGGACCTAGTAAAGTCTATAAAGTTTTCTACCCCACAACATCAGAATACACATTCTTCTCAGCTGTACATGGGACATTCTCCAAAATGGACCATATACTGGCTCACAGAACATGCTTAAGTAAATGCAAAGGAATTCAAAGTATCCCATGCATACCATCAGACCACAGTGCAATGAAATTGGAAATGCATGCCAAAGGAAACCACAAGAACTTCATAAACACATGGAA
>PVJX010022890.1:0-29970 GCA_004027295.1 Dolichotis patagonum
TGTAATCATAGTTCATATGTTTCTTTGTGGAAGTGTTGAACATTTTGTGTATTTTTTCCTGTATTTTACTTTTTAAATATTTTTGGTTATTATAAATGATAAAAATTTAATATCTATAAGATTATAAGTAATATTTCACTCTTACTCATATAGATTATGTTTAGTCTCTTATTATTTTTAGTGTTTGTCAGTTTTAATGTTTTCAAATAATTAGCTTTTACTTTTCTTAGGTATTTATAATAAACAAAAGATTTCTATCCTGACTAGTTTTGTTCTTATATTTATAAATTTATTTCTTTCTATTCTCTTTAAGTATTATTTGCTGTAAGTTTTACTGCCTCTTTTAATGAATTGTAGTTTATTAATTTTTAATCATTTGCCTTTTCAAAATAAAATTATAATTTTTGTAATCATTGAACTGCATTTCAATTTTTGCTACTTGGCATTTTGTTAATGAGTCCAAAATAATTTCTTTTTTTTCAGTTTAATTTTTCTTTAAATTGTATATATTTGTAAATTTCCAAATATTTACATATTTTCTGCTAATATTTTTGAAAATTTGCTTGTGTCTTGTTTGTATTGCATTTCTATTTTAACTTGGATGGGAATTGATGTAATCGCAATGAGAAAGGAAAGTGACATAAACAAAATGCTTGGCTAATTAGGTACCAGTAAGATTTTGGTGACGTTTGCATGCTCTACACCTAAAATGAAGAGCATTTTTAAAATCATATACATTTCTAGTGAAATACGATTATTGATTATTTTATAAGATTACTGCTAAACTATAGTAAAATCAGAATATTAAGGGAAAGTGAAGATAATATTAGAGGTTGTTTCTTTCAAGAGACTTTGAATTCTTGGGAAGATGTACTTGGAAAGAGAAATACAAACCAGTATCTTACGCTTTTTGTACTTATGAGCCAAGTCACTTATGCATTTGCCTAAATTTTGTTAAGTGCCTACTATATGTCATGTAGTATATTCTGATAAAATACTTTTAATCAGAGATCCAGAATCTTTTTCTAAATAGAACTTAAAGTCTAGGAGATATTGGTATCTTATTCAAAACATATCTAGATTATTATTTCGTTTAGAGCATTATTGCACAAATATGCTAAGACATCCCAGAGCTGGGGGATGGTGCGGTGAAATGGTATCCTTTCTACAAATAAACTTAAATTGTAAAATATTTTTCCAGTGTGTAAAGAGGACTGAGAGTGCTTAGCCATGTGTAAGACTAAGTATTATTTTATGTAACATAGAATTTGAATTTTGAAAATATATTAATTAAAATATCTAATTATAACAATGAAGTAGTTTGCAAAGATTTTATTTAGACACAAGATGGACATTTTTTAAAGCAACCAAATAATATATCTTCATTTCTGAATAATTCCTTGAAGAAACCAGCACAAGGTAAGTTGTGTACACTGGTTTAATAAAGCTGTGGGAGTTTCTCCATTTTTCTTTCTGTTTTTTAACAGTTACAAAAATTTAAAAGAGTTTTAAAAGTTGAGCAGTATATACACATACATATATATTAATAAGATATTGTATTATATTATATTATATTATATCAATATATAATAACATATTATATTATACATTATATATTAATATATAATAATACTATATTATTATGTTATATTGTATTATTAATATATTATAAAATATTATATTAATAGTATAATAAGAAATATAAGAAATCATATAACAAAATATTATGAGAAAACTTGTTTCCTTACCATCTAGTATAACAAAATTGAAGACAATTTAATAGAAAAAACAATTGAATGCAAGAAAATAGGATAAAGATACAGCTAATCTTCATTACTATGGGTTCCACATTTACCAGTCCACCTACGCAGATTCGTTTTTAACCAAGTCTATTCCTGCAGTGTTTCCTTGGTGATTCTATAACATACACAAAGCGATAAAGACTGAGTCATGTTCCCAAGTGAGTTCAGACAAGGTGACACTCGACCTCTTCCTCTAGGCACTCACCTTGCAGACAAATCCTGCTTGCTGTGGATTCAAGGTTGTGGTTAATTTTTGCTATTGTTGGTGGTGGTAGTGGCTTTTAGTTTCGGTGGTAGTTATCATTTGTGTGAGTTTTTCTTTTGTTTTGTTTTGTTTTGTTTTGTTTTGTTTTGATTTTGACATTGAAACAGTCTCAAAGCATATTTTCTGGGATGTCCACTTATTTTTCTTAAGCATGAAAAGGTTATGATTTTTTGAAGGAGAAAATACATACAATTGATGCACTAGATAAATTTATTTAGGGATGATTTGTTGACCATGATGTTACAGTGAATGCAACTATAATGTACATTATATATATATTGTAAAATAATACACACAAAATGATGTATTGTAGTTAGCAAAACTGTGACCAGATGCTCATACAAAACCCACTCCTGCTGTATGTCCCCAGAGCTAAGGCTTGGGGTTCCCTAACTTAGCGTTCACAGCTACTACGAATACTAAGAATTGATTGTACCCCAGTGGAAGGTAGGAAGACAGAAATTTTATGAGCACTGGACAAACTTACACATGACAACATATAGGAGCCCCCAATCCTAGCCAGAATGTTTTTTTCCTTGTTGAAGTCAAAAGAAAGAAAGCAAACCAAAAGTGCCTCAGAGACAGAAAGATACATGAAACAAGGACTTGTCTCCAGGGAAACTAAAAAAAAAGAGAAAAATAAAAGCAGGGTCATCTAAGTCTGTAAATAACTTTGGAAAATAATCTAAAGTTTTCCACTTCAACCAACTTCATCAGAAATCCCCAAAAGATCATTCTGCTCACACAGGATTCATCATTAGCTCATCCCGCATGGTTTAAGAGAGTGAAGCTAGAAATAGTTCCATATGCATACAAATACATATTTTATGGGAATATTTATTGTTTTTCTTAACAGTTTCACAATACCAAGTCATGCTGTCTATATACCGAGCCAAAACTCCTTCAACCCCCAAACATGAAGCACAAGTTCAATGCTTTAGATTCTCTACAAATATTTATTTGATACATGAAAATGAATTATACCCAAATAAGATTCAAGGATATGGAGATATATCTGGCCATCAAGAGTCTATTTTTAAAATTAGAATGCTTTGCCCACAGAGCATTTTTATTAAGAGAGTCACTTTAAGGACATGACATATTATGCAGCAAAAGCACTAATAAAAGCTGTGACAATCAGACAAGTGCTAGTGGGCTGTCATTAATTATAAATGCTTATGATAAATCTGAAATACTTAAAGAAACACCTCCTAGGATCTACAGTTGGGTCTTCCCTAAAACACATTAAGAAGAAAATCAAATGGATTAAGAAAAATATATTCATCTCCAGAAAGAAGTTTTGCTTTTGAATAACAGACACAACTCCATTCTTTAACACCACAAATAGCTTCACAAGTGATGAAAATCAACAAATGTGAAAAGTCTAGCTACAAAGACATTACAGGCTTTTTAATACAGCAATTATATGCCTCAGAGGTGGGGCTGGGCTGAGTAGAAAATAAAGAATAATATGAATCAGAACTGGAAGGCATTGTAAACTGAGCAGTAGTTAAAAAGTCAGGAGGTAGTCTTTTCCCATGAGGATGACCAGTAAGGTAATATGAATTTAACCTAGGTGAAGTAACTCTGGTCCTCAGGCCAAATTTGCCCAACAATATATTGTTGCATATAGAACTTTAATGAAACAAACCTACCCTTATTCGTTTATTCATTGCTGCTATAAGCTATATTGCACATAAAGGCAAATATATTCACTATATTCACTTGCACCTTTACAGAAACATTTGCCAACTTCTGTTCTTCATTAGTATTTTCCATTGAGATATAATAAGATTCCATATATTCTTTATTTACCTTGTCTTTGCAGATGTTTTCAATATTTTCTCAATATTGAGTAAATCACATAATGCAAAATATCAAATTTAATTTCCATTGAGTTGCTTCCTTAGCTTTTTTATTAAATATATATATGTAAGATCACTGCATATTATTTTTGCTTTATATATCTCATGATAAACTATATTGCTTCATTAAACCAAATATTTTTTATATTAACCACAGAAAATTAGATTGGGAAAACAGAACACAGTGTACTATAAATAACATGAAACACAATTATTTGATTTGATTCCCTTTGTTTTTCTACTTTCACTTATCCAACAAAGACCTAAATTGATACTGAAAGTTAAAAATAACAGTGTAAATATTTATCTCTGAACTAAGCTTGGTGTCTACCTTGTAAGCAGGTTTGCTGGGGATTCAATTTCTTATATCTTGTATGTTCTTTTTGTGAAATACTATTTCACCATTTTTAAATTTACTTGAATGTATTGTTGCTCTCATTTTTCAGGAATATTATTTCCTTTGAAACTAAAGAATTATTGTACTAAATAACAGATTTCAGTCCACTAAGCTTTTCTCCTTCATCTAAAGAAACATCTTTCTTAGAAATAAAACAAACTTTGGGAAAATACAGATTGAATTATTTAAAACAAGTGGAGACTAAAACAAAACACTAACCCAATATTTGGTATTACGTTTTACCAATATCATGCTACAATGATATAAGAAACAATACAAAATATATAACTGAAGCACAAATCATATAGTATCTGGTTTGTTACAAATTCCGCCAGTAATGAACCAATTGATAACTTTATTTTCTTGGAAATGTGAACTCAAGAACACAGACTTGTGCTAACAGTAACGACACTGCCTCGCATTTGCTTGTTTTATGGTGTCCTGTTGATGTGACAAGAAAAGGATACAAATATTTGCCATAATTTCCCAATTTTTTTGATAAGCTAAAGATACGTAATCACAAAGCCAATAGAAGCTTTCCCGTTGTTGTTTCTTTGCCTCTGAAGACTAAAGTAGAACCATAGTTACTGAGCTTCTCTAGTGGAACAGCTCCTAAGCACGTCATCCTAGGACTAATTCGGATTTCACAGGACCTCTCTCGTTCCCGCACCTGTCCAAGCTTGAATGAGAAACAGGCTCCATCTGTCTGAGTGAAGAATTCTCTGTCAGTGATGACCGTGAAGCTTCAAAGCAGTATGTGTGCCCCAAACAAGGCTAGTGGGCCTCTCCAGACAGCCAATCGCTAAAGTGGAGCAAACTGCCAGGATACTGAAGCTGGCCTGGGCGGATGAGTTAGGGAAAGATTCACATACATTCCCCTGGGATTTCAAGCTATATGAGAATACAGAGGCTAAGAGCTGATTCTCTTTCACTGACATCTGAAAATTTAGATTCCAGGGGACCAGTGCAGTGACAAGAAAGGGAATCATTGGAAGTGTCACGTACGTCCAATTTTTTTCATATAATAAGAATTAGAGATGACAGATAAAATGCAGAATGCCCACTTGAATTTGAATTTCAGGCAGAATGTGAATAATTTTTAATGGAACCACATCCTAAATACTGCTCAGGATACACTTATTTTAAATGACCGCCCCCTTTATCTGAAATTCAAATGTAAATGAGTGACCTTTATTTTTACATATTTGCTAAACTCCTCGAGTGCAGCTGCGTGAGTGAGGCAGTTAAGGTCCTGCTGTCTGCCATTATAGGCACATTCTGAAATGCAGCATAGTTCAAGGACAATTGAAGATTATTTCTTGCTGATCAAAATTACAAGTAAGCAAGCAGCTGACTTTAATTGGGCAGAGGTTATTTTAAATTCATTGTCATCATTTTCAAATGTGCCTTTGAAGATAACTGTGGCGAAGAAGACAGATGTGAAAATTCAGCCCTGTGAGTCCCCGACATAGAAACACTCGTGTGGTGAAATTTCACCAGTATAATGGGTAAGACTCACTTTGTGGCATTACAACTGAGTCCAGTTTATGAATATTTTCCCAGGACAGAGCTCATTTCTAAGTTGGGACTTACGGTACCACAGAGAATTACACATAAGAAACTCCTATATGCCAAGCAGGGCACATTTGTATTTCATCAGCTAGAACTCAACCATATTTTAATGTAAAATTTAGGAAAAGCTGAGCCTTGAACCCAGAAAGAAAAGGCAATGGATTCAAAGTATAACTTGGCAATATCTTACGGACTGGGCTCCCATCTGCTCTAGGAAGCTCTGTACTTTACCCCAACATTTGTTTACCCCAAGATTTCTAATTTATAGGAGCTCATTCAAGAATCACTTTCTCACTGTGAGGAGACTCAGCAAAGATAGTTTGCGTTATATACACCCTAGCGAAGAGAAAACAGAGATGGCTAGAGAGGGAGGTTAGTGATTAAACACAGTGTTAGTAATCTCTTCAGCATAGGGGGCCCCAATACACAGTCTCTAAGATTCACAAATGTACTCTAAAAGGAATTCAGTATTAGCATTATTGGAACACCAATAACACCATAATTTGAGTGCTCTTTCTCTAGGGCTTTCTCGTACTCTTTAGGGAATGGCTATTCAGGGAAAGAAGAAATGGTGGAAAACTATGTTTTACCATCCAGGTTGCAGGTCAGGAACATCTAAGTGGAGAAAAACTGGGAAGACAAAACCTTTCAATTGGATGTCAGAATAAATATGTTAGACTTGGTTCGATCAATCCACACAAAAAGACCATAAAATAGTCATGTCTTCATGGATGTACTCAAGGTTCAGAGACGGAACCCACAAAATGGAAGGCTGAAGACAGCAATTGGTTAAAAAATTCACATCCTGTTTATGGCTCATGTCTGCACCCTTCCAATTCCACAGCTCTCTGATTTCATGGGAAACAGAGGTTGTAATGTGGGCTTTTCTTAATTCTGGATGTTCCAGCTTACAAACAATGCCTGTTAGCGATCAACAAGTGCTCCTCAGAAGCAAAGCATGTTTTTTGAAATCCTATTGAATTCGCAGCCGCCCTGTGTCTTATATAACTGAATTCCAGACAAGAACAGCTTGAGAACAGAGCCAGATGGACTCTTGGCCTCCATTTCCCGGTACAGATTGATCCCAGGAGCCAAGAGCTCTAGCTTAAGAATTGCCTGTGGGGCGAAGAAGAAAAAGAGGAAGGAGAGTTGTGAAAGTTGGCAATCAGGATCGCTACAAATCGAAATCACTAATAAAAGGCCACCGTTGTTAAATTGACATCACTGACAGCACATAAAATTTTTTCTGGGTTGAGCCGAAAATGTTCTAAATCTCATATAAGGGGTATTAAAGCTTAACAGAGTAATTACGTTTTTAAGATATCATAAGGTTTTCTACAAACTGCTTTGCCATAGGTGAAAATTGTATGATCCAAAAATGATTTTTTTTTGTTTTTTATTGTAGTTCGTCTTTCAAAAAATTCTCCAGGTTTCTTAATAACTAGAAAATAACACGGGGAAAATAATTATCAGGCAAGCACATCAATATGCCTCTGTCATTTGGCACTGATTCAGGAAGATAATTTGCATTTAAATAGATATTTGATAAATGTCTTATTTATTGATATAGGCATTTTAATTCTATAAAAATTAATCATTTCTATAAAATTATTGCTGGAGCTAAAATAAACAAAGAGGAAAATGCTGAAAGGAAATAGATTATCTTTTACACGATTATGTTCTTAGTATTGTAAGAATCTGTTTATTTGAAAACAAGCCAGATACCAGCAATTTTTATTGTAATTCTCACACTCTCTCTTCAAAAATCACATTTTAATACATTTTCAGTTGTTAGAAAGACATACACAAAATGAGTGTTCTATCTGATAAGAAAAATCACTACCGTATTCTACTTCCTTTAAGTGACTTGAGAAAGTAGTAGACATAGCAATAACTTATACAGTCTATAATTTGTGAACTAATTTGTAAACTTGATTGTCTTTGTAAAACCAGAGTCACAAAAAATAGGCTGAGCTCTCCCGGCTTCCTGTCTTCTGTACATTCAGATTGATTCACATCAGGCAGTGCATGGCTGATGCAAGATCAGAGTTACAAGTATTACTGAAAAGATGGTTAGTAAGGCTTGGGTGCAGCACAGTGGCCTAAGTGCCTGTTTGGCAAGAGAAGGATCCTGAGTTCGACTCCTGACACCAACAAAACAGAAGAAGGGTGTTAGAAACAACTTTCTGACCATCAGATCTTGACTTTACCTGCTGGGAGTCCTATGATGCTCCACAAAACACTGAGCTTTCTGCACTTTATTTTCTCATCAGTACAATAAGAAAACTATAATATTGACAGGATAGGCTGATTGTGAATATTTAGGGAGTTAACATACAAAAACACCTAAAATGACTTAGGCTATTGTAAGCATTACACACTTAGTATTTCTTACCTTTGGAATTTGACATATCTTTCTTTTCCTGTACTTGCATATATTCAGTTTTTGCCACTGAAAACTATTTTAAATTTCCAATAAAGTTGCATTAGCTACATCTCCAGTGTGGTACAAGTAATATTGCTATCTAATTCAATTTTTTTTTCATTATTCCAAATGGAAATTGTAGACAAATTAAATAATTCCCTATTCCTTCCTTCTCCCTTCCCCTGATAACTTTTAACCTATTTTCTTTCTCTATTCTAGACATTTATATAAATAGAATCATGTGATATTCATCCATTTATGCCTACTTATTTTATTTAGCACAATATTTTCAAGATTCATCCATGTTGTGGCATACATTACAATCTTTTTTTAAGATGAAACAGTTTGTTTATCCATCTGTGAATTCACATGTGGGTTATGCAGAATTTTTGGATACTGGGAGTGATGATTCAACTAATGTTAGTGTATCAGTCAGTGCTTGCTAGAAAAACAACATTAAGCCAAGATATGCAAATATGTAAAGATTTACAAGCTAAGCTTACAGTGGGTGCCCCCTGCAGAGTGCAGAGGGCTGCCCGTGCTGAGCATCACCATGGTAATGTCCCATGCAAATCCATGGCAGGAGACCAAAAGGTCTCAGCTGGAGGCCAGGAGATGGTGCTCAAGACAAAGGCTAGAGCCCCTCTGAAGAAAGCAGAAGTGAACCTTCCTTCTCCTTTTCCCTTTTATTCCATTCAGGTGACTGCTGGTTGCTGTCACTCACACCCCGGATGAGTCTCCTGTCTCTCGTAAATCCCATCAGCCACACCCAGAACTATGCTGGTCCCATTTATTTGGAATATCTTACTCAAGTTGACAGAACCAGTTAACTGTCATAATTGGTATATACACATCTGTTTGGGTATCTGCTTTCAATTATTTTGATTATAAACCAAGGAGTAGAATGACTGGGTTATATAACAATTTTATATTTACCATTGTAAAGGGTAAACCTATTTCATTTTATCATTCCATCTTATTACTAGGAATATGTAAGACTTCTTATCTCCCCCCAAGCTGACCAGCACTTGCTATATACCTTTATCATAACCAGCTAATACATGTGAAGTGATATTTCATTCTGGTTTTATTTGCATTTGAATGTATGTGTCCCTCCAAAATGGATACCACAGGCTAAGAGCACCAGCAGAGAGACAACCTTCAAAGTCCTGCCCAGGGCACCTCTCAGTACTATCTCCCAATAATACATTCCACTGTGAATTTTGCTGTATTTATTCACTGATGAATGCAGAAATCCCATGATCCAAGAATCGCTGTCCAAGATTTCTTAATCAAGTTGACAATTAGTATTAACTCAGACACCTGGAAAAAGTGTCCTTCAAAGTGAAGGCGACTAAAGAATTATCCAGACAAACAGAAGTTCACTTTCTTCACTGCTCAACTGATTTTACAAGAAAAGGGAATGCTTTAAACTGACATGAAAAGATAGCAAACAGAATGAGAGAATATGCAAATGTAAATCTCACTGGTAAGGTAAATGCATTGACAAATACAAATAGTGTAGTAGTGGCATTTAGCTTATTCTAGTGATCTTTGTTCATTTCTACTGTTACAAAGATAGTCATTGCTGAATAATTTATAAATCATAGCAATTTACTTCTCAAAGTTCTGGAGGCCAATTCTAAGATCAGGGCCCTGCAGTTTGTCAGAGGGAGGCTTGCTCTGTGCTTCAAGATGACACCTCTTGCTACCCCTTCCCAAAGAGAAGGTGTGGAAGCCAGGAGCGCCTTCTGACCACACAGAGGAAGAGATATAGAGATACCTGTAGATATCTGCAGCAGGTTACACACTTCAAAATCTTCGAGGACATTAGGTCTCATGTTATATTTTACAATAAAACAAAAATTAAAAAGAAAGTTTTTACTTCTTTATTCTTTCTTCCTACTGCATCCATCACCCCTATTCCAGACCTGTGGATAAAATCATGATTATGTTTCCTATTTTGTTCATATTCCTGCCTCAGTGCAGGGTACCTGTGACTGCCATATGCATGAGTCTTCTGCAGTCTGTCCACAGCCACTACTGCCACTAAACAATGGGAATCTAGAGGTCTGTCAGTCTCCAAAGTTAAATCAGAGAAGAACAAACAAAAAACAAATAAAAATCAGCATTAAATCACAAAATCAACACTAACTTCTGTTTAAGTATAGCAAACATAAAACTTTAGGAGATCTAAACTCAAGAAAATTTATCATTTTGATAATAAAAGAAGACAGAATATTTGACAAATTTTAAGAAAAAGTATCCAGAATTCGAGGGTAAAGCCAAAGTAGATCTGCATAATCTTTCAAAGTCGTACTGGCATCTTGTCTACTAGATCTGTAAAAGTACTGACTTTTAGGTGGGGTTGCGTGCCTTCATTTCCCTTGTTGTTTATAGCTAACTCTAGAGTCTGTGCTTACCTGTTACCTTGTAGATCTGTGTCTAGTAGAGAAATACTTTTTGTTAGCCTGACAGAAATGATAGCCTGAAGGGTTATAATTTTGTTGCCTTCTTGAACATTTCCCAGTTTTGTATCTGTGTTAGCAATAGTCACCCTATCTTCTATCATGATCTACGAAACTAGCGTACAAGCGAGTCTGTGGTTTCTCAACTCGGCTTGGATGAAGAATTTCCCAGAATTGCTTTTTCAGTACACTTCCCCCAGAGTGGGCTGGAAAACGCTTTCCTCACGGGAGACAGAGGAGGAAGGGGAAGTAGGAAACATCTGGTAGATGCACACATGCTTTCCCAGTTGTCTCATCAAACACCAATCTAGACACTGCTGTGCAGGGATTTTTTTGCAGATGTAGATAAAGTTCCATTTCTAATCAGTGGTATTTACAGTACAGAAATGCTCTACTTGGAGTTGACTTATTTAGTAGCAAATCCTTAAGGCTCTCGACTTCCCATGAGGGTGGAGGATCGGCCATCTGGGATTCCAGCTTGCTCCTAATCACTCTCTCGGTAGCTTATGAACAATAAACTTTGGACCATGGTTGTGGTTTCTGGTATGTTTGTGACTTCCTATTTCACTTTTTGACCTAGAGTCTCAGATTTGCTTAAGCAGTTCCTGTAACATCTAAACCAACTCCTTGAAACAGGAGTGCACAAGGTGTGTAATCTCCATCCATGTTATCTCTTAGATTCTGCTTACCTGGTTGAATTCTTGATGCTCAAGCCTCATTAATTGGTGAGATAAACTTTGACATGTTTATTCCACATTTTTATAACTCATCTTTCTTTGAGCTTTTAAGAACTTTTCCTTTGAGAAGGTCTACAATGAAGATCAGTAAGCATTCTTTGTGCAGCACCAAGAATGCTTACTGTTTAGTAGAGTAAAAAAGCAAATACTAGCTCTCTTTGAAAAAATCTATTCCGTGCTGTCTAAGTTACTCAACACAGTTGTAAGAGCAATGCTATTAATGCATTACCTTAAGTTATTATAACTTAGAAACCCAGTTAACTACCTTTCAATTTACTCTATGGAGCGCAGTTAAATTTAGGGGTAGTAAATTTTGCAAAATTCCAAACAAGATTCCCTAGGGCTAAATGCTCCCTGATAGTCACTTACTTTATCTACTACTAAATAAGCTACTAAATAAGCTGGTAGAAAGGAAGTGGGGAAGAGGAAATAATGACCAGGTAAACTACTCTGGCCACATACTGCATCCTATCAGTCAGGTGAAGTCAACAAGATGGAACAATATTAAGAAGCATCTCTGAGAACAGCCAACTATTTATATTAAATATTTCTGTCAGTTGAGTGAAAAACATGACTCATGATGACTCTTGGCAGCTCAGAGACCGGAAAGAGATGATATTTTCCAAATAAGCCCCAGGAGACTTGCAGTGAGTAAGCAAGGATTCTTTTAAAATGGCACTTGAGAATAAAAGAGGACGAGTTAAGAGAAGAGTGACAAGGGAAAACTGGAGGAAATGTCAGTGAGGAAGAAAAGGAGAGAAAGGACTCAGATGGTAAGAGAGAAAGTGACAGGAAATAGATTTGCTTTCAGATCGCTGACCTGCACCGCAAAGAGAAAAGCACCAGTCTGTGGCATTCTCCGGGGGTGACTCAACGGTGGCGTGATTAGTGGTAGCCACAGACATGGTTTGCAAGCTAAGCAGGGCCCCTCAGTGGATGGAGAGGGTGCAGTGGGGAAACTGGCAGCCTGTGGCTCCTTGTGACTGAGACAGGAAGGGCGTAGTCTGTTTGCACTTACCCTGCATTTCATCAGTTCCACTTGCAATATTTTCATTCAATTAGAAAATATGATGAAATTATACCCAATGGGTGTGCTTCTCTTTCGACACAATGAAGATGTCTGTTTGGAGCTGGTGTGTGTGTGTGTGCGCGTGCGCACGCGTATATAATGCTAGAGGACTATATTTTCACCAACCACTTTTTCCACATTACACAGGAAGGTTATTCAGTATCCCAGTGGGCGGCTCCCTCAAAGGGACCAATTTTGGAAAGCCCCATCTAGAAAACCATTTTGGATTTTTATGGCTCTTTTCATTCAAAGATCTCAAGGATTACCAAGCAAAATAATGAGAGTTCTAAGAATAACACAAGCAGGGTAGTAGACAAGAGTTGCTGATGTTTGTCAGCAAATCTTTGTCTTTTTAGACAAAACAAGAGCCAAAGTGAGGGTATCATGAAATACAAAATAAGAGAAATAAGAATTGTGTTGCCTCAACCTAATGCTGGAATCTCAGGAAGTTTTGTATATTTCAGTTATAAAAGTCTCATTGTGATTAAACATAAAACAGTATCTGCTTATTAAAATGCCACTATTCACTATGCATCAGCTTCTATTGAAACGTCCTTACTGGGGCTCAAATTTTCAGGTCAAATTCAATTTCAAAGATGTGTGTTAGGTAATTCTGAATACTCCATAGTGCTTTCCCATTGCTAATCACAAGCTACCTTTGGTTAGTATTAATTTACTTGTGGGAATCATTGTCAGTTTGAGGAGTTAATTATGCAGATGGAAATTACTGAGTTTTACTCAGTGAAAAAATTGAATTTTCAGCAAAATATGACATTTGACTTTATTTTTCTCATGGATTATTAAATGTTTTCACATGGGAGATGAAAAAAGCTTAGCAAACAGAGCTTTATGTTCTTGAAAGATCTATGCTTTACTTAAAATAAGAATTTTTCTTTATTCTCTGAAATGTCTTTTTGTGTTTCACTGCACAGTTGCTAAATTCAAGTGGGCTATAAGCTGGAGAGTTTTTCCAGGAATAGGTAAAATCAATTAGTGTTGATCTTACCCAGCCACTAGATGCACAAAACAAATATCTCGAATATTAAACACACTTCCTTTGAGTTCCGGAGCTCAGGCTCACAATTTGCCTCTTGTGATCTAAAGAGCATGTAATCAAATGAGCTGCAAGAAAAGCTCCTTATTTTTAATATTAATAAAGCCTTTGCCAAGTTGTCTCCATTCCAATTTTATAGAAAAATCCTCATATGCATATTTCAGTACATGTAAAATGCTGAATCTAGAATTGGAGACCCTTAAATGGCTTGTATTTACTCTCTTGAATTTCAAAATGTAACCAGTGCCAAAAAGCCTCTGGGTGTATGTACAAAATTTGTAAAAATACATAAAAACCTACTGGACCGAAACCACGGTGGAACTCACGATAACTTTCCAGACAGCATAATTCACCACTTAGTCACTGGGGAATGCCAATCTTAAAAGATAGATTTTACACCAGGCCAAGAAGATCAACAAAAATAAATGGGCTTTGGATCAGGAACCAATGAAAAGCCCAGTACCCTTGGCTTTAAAGCAATCCTAATTCTAATGATAATAATGATAAATTAACTGTCTACTGTAATGTGCCAACATTTGAGAGAGTTTTTAACCTTTCTGCCTTATGGAAATGATTCAGAATAACCAAGAATATTAAAATATGTGCTGATGGCTATTTTCTATTTAGTACACACTTAGAACTACATCATTTCCTGCTGCATATTAGATGAGTAGAGAAACCATATTAATTTCTTGGGTCAAGTGAAAGTTATAGTGAGTTACTGACTCTCTCTTGGAAGCAACATAGCACATCACATCTAATCTGTCTACAAAACACACCCTAAGAGTCACTATGTGACTTCACATGGTCCTATTCAGGTTAAGGCCACTGTTCGAGCATCTTCTCTTCTATCTTCCTTCTGCCTCTTCACTTCTTTGCTTCGATCAACCACTATACTTTTTTGATTTGCTGTTCCCTCAGCAGTTTGATTTATCTTTTAAGAAGTGGTACTCAGCAAAGGGAAGGGGTTGCTAGAGGCTAGGAAATGTTTGGGGAGAAAGAGGCAGGATGAGATTCCAAAATACAGTAACATGGAAGGAGTAAATGCTAGTGTTTTACAGCAGAGTGGTGTGGTGGTAGTTTGCAAATTGTAATATATCTTTTGAAGAATCGGAAGAAGAGAATTAGAAGACTTTAAAAACAAAGAAGTGATCATCATTTCAGAAGATGAAAATAATTGTCCTGAATGATAACTACATTTTATATGCATGTTTCCACTAATGACACTATACCATCTTAAATGAGAACTATCATGTAATAAATTTTAAATATGTATATATTTTTATATATTTAATAGATTATTCTATATGTTTAATATATATTCTCAGATATATTAGAAATTATCATGTGGGTATAGGTTTTAGGTAGCTTAGAGAAAGTAGGAACTCTCTCATAGCCAAAGGAATACAATACAGAAAATATGTTGTATGTAAATTTTACGTATTGGATGTTTTGAGTTCATCTACTATGCCATCCTATGACTTCCTTTTGTAATAACAAAAACAGAATTTTCATGAAGAGAAAAAAAAGCCTATTCTTGTGAGTTTAGGCAGCTAAAACCAAAATGAAAAGGGTGGCAGAGTAAAGGACAGTAGCAGAGTCTATGGCATATTACTCCTATCTGGTGAGTGCAGCCATTGCACATATTTCCACGTCACTCACAAAAGCATTAATCTATGACTATACACAAATTGAACATTGAGATTTAAGCTCTCTTTTTTTGCTCCAATTCCTATTTCCCCTATCCTCTTCTTCACTTTAAAGTGATAGCAGTATCAGCCCAGGATAAGAATGGATCGTGAAAGCACGTTGCAGAACAAAGAACTCAACTGAGAAGCTAAATGGATTTTCAAATTCATAATGAAAACAATCATGAAAAAGCTTCAAGGTTTTTCATACGTAAGATTGCAGTCATATATTGTAAGAACTTTTTCAGTTTGTGATTTTGAATGACTTAGAGAGATTTGTTCTAGAGAAATAGGAGACAGAACCTTGAAACATCTGCAAAAGCAGATAGTGCAGCAGACCCGAAGAGGGCAATCCAGGGACATCTTCCCTGCTACACAATGGAAAGCATTTAGTACGCACACATACTATTCACACTCATGGACTGGGAAGGACAAGTTTGGAAAATATTTTACGTTAATAGTTTAAGATCTAAATGCTATCTGAAAGAATCCTATACATTTGAGGCTTGACTTCTGAGTGAGAAAAGAAGATATAAATATGCAGAAAGGTCTGGCAAGATACTGGACAAGACTATTTATGTCTTCCTTCAAATACCTGTTGAGTTCCTCAAAATTTCACTCAACAAAACAATAGAATATCAAGACAAACCTCAGAGATTGCAAATGTTTAGGAAATATGGATGTCACTAAGAACAAGTCGAGAATCCAGCAGAACTCTGGGCAGCAGGAAAAGTGAGAGGAGGACAGAGATGCCCAGGGAGGAGCACAGCGTCCATTGGGAGGGTCTTGGACTAAGTCGACTGGATCCTTACAATGGATGGAAATTGGCCAAAAGCTTGCACAAGGAGGGTCGAGCATATGATCAGAGAACACAAGCAACTAAGAGAGACAGATTGGATGTGAGTCTACAGAGCTAGAAATCACTAAAAACAAGGAATATCACACCAAAGGGAACCCATAATGTCAGATACCTCAGGAAGAAAATTATCTCTGCCAATCTAAAGTGACATAGTTATCTCGAAGTTACCAGATTAAGCACATTACACAAATGGGAAATGGAAATTCTGCAGCCAATTTAAGTTCACTTATTAAAATATGAAGATAAAATTAATGCATATAAACACACAAACAGAATTGCGAATGTAGATATCTATTTCCTCACAGATGTCCTTCAAAGTATCTAGAAGACAGCATTTTTATTATCATTACTGTGATTAGTGAATAAATGGGTCACTTAAATGTTACCAATCACTGTCACTTCTAGCAGAAGAAGCCATTATGTTATGACAAACAGGGTGAGCATTACTAAAAGAGCTGGTCAACATAGGTGCAGAATGAGTGGGAAAATCTGCTGCTGATTTTCTGTGACTACAACAGGAAAGTGAATATGTAAATAAACTTTTAATTTTCTTCATTTATTTTTTTTCTTCATAAGGAAAATTTCAGTGAGTGTGAAGACTTAATAGAACTTAAACTCTTCATGGAGTTATTATGTGTGGTTGTATCTCCTGTTTATAAAAATGTGACATTCTGAAGCTCCTGGTGTTGGAGAGAATTATAATAATTAGAAGAAATGCTGCATTTCACTGAATGGTACATGAAAAACTATTGAGATTATCCAACCTACTTAAGTGTGTTAAGTAATTTAACATTTTATGAATGTATTTCAATGAGGTCACAAAAACATTAAATGAGAAACATTTTTCTCAAAGTTATCTATGTTAAGATATTAAATATACCTAGAAGACTTGCTTATACATTGATGCCTACTAAACGTTTGTTATATGTCAATATGTAGTATGTAGATATACACATTTATCATTGTATTTCTTAGTTACAAACAGAGGAACATTTGTTCCATTAACTTCACAAATTTTAGACTCATGAAGATTCACCATAAGTGCCCCAAGAATCATTGAGCCTTCTTTTCAACCATCTGAAAAGCAGTAGAGAATAAGAAAAACAAATTCAGTCTTTGATACTTACCTACCATAGACTTCTCAGAAATTAGATAATGAAAAATGGAATACCTATTTCTGTTTCAGCTGTTTGCAAAATTGCTGTGTAGAACTGAATATAACTTTATAACAGATGTAAAATAGATGAAGTACTCAGAAAACAGTGCCAATATCTAAAGAATTTTCAATCTTCTACAAATACTGTCCCAACATATGGTCCAGTTGCCAAGTCTTTAAAAAATATAGCCTTCCTTGTATGTTTTAAAGAATACTTGCAATACTATGTTCAGTAAACCTCGGTTTTATGATGTTTATTGCGTAGAGCTTTTCAAAGATAAAGTTTCACAAAATGTCCATATATTAGTCGCGAAATTGTCCTATGCTGCACTATAAGCAAAAAGCATGAAGTTTTATAGTGCAAAGGTCACCTTATGACACTATGTCCTGTTTATTTAAATGTCTTCACACTAAAACTCAGTTACTATGATGAAAATAACCACGAGGTCGTCCAGTTTTTGCAGTGTCACTAAAATAAATAAGGTCCCTGACAGTGATGTTCACGTGAGAGACAGATGCCAGACTTAGGGCTATCTAATAAAAAGTTTAAAATATTTTTCTACTAAACATTTAATTGAATATCTCCCAGAAAATAGAACTAAATATCTTTAAAAGATTGACTAAAAGTGAATGAAAGAAAATACCTAATACAGGTTTTATTTTTTAGGTTAATTTATTTTTCTGATTTTGAATTATATGCACAGAGGTCCAAGTTGAAAGCATATTAGAGAGTACAATAAAAAATAATAGTATTTCCCACTCCTACCCAGCTTCTGTCCCCAAAAAGCAGTTATTACTAGTTCCTTGAATATCTTTCCATCAATATATTATGCATGTGTAAGTATGTACACACAGATTTCTTCTTTGAAACACAAATACTAATGTGATATGCAGTTGTTTCCACATGTCATTCTTCTCTTTATCTAAATGGATCATTCCATTTTAGCACATTTTAAACTTCCATAATTTAAAAAGTGTTCTACATGACATTCCTTTTATGAATTTATAATAATTGACATTTAAAAATCTAGTGTACAGTTTTACTGCTGCTATGAGTATTCTTATGTGCATATTATCTTGTACATTTGAAAGTATAACTGTAAGGTAAATTCCTAGAAATTGAATTATTAAGTCAGAGAATATATGTTTACACTCATGATTAGGCAGGAAAAGCTGCTTTTTATTTCATTTGTATCAATTTAGACTACCATTAAAGGTATGAAAACATCTGTTTTCTTGTTCTTTAGAGTTTAAAACTACACATTTAGTGCCATTTTGAAAGTGTTCAAATGAAGAGTTATTTGCCTACATCTGAAAAATAAAAAAAGCAAACATGTGGTACAGTTGGAGATTTATTTGTGTTTCCTTTAATAAAATAAACTATTTTGTGAAAAATTTGAATTTTCATTGAATAAACAAAATTATGACATTTTTCACAGAGCCATTTTTCACATCACTGATGCAAATAGACAAAAATAAAATAACTTCAAGATGAATAAAATGTAAATTAGTAGAAATGTATACAGCTCTACATTTATATTTTATAGGTACAAAATGTGAATAATTCATTTAGGATAATTCAACAAACACCAGTTATATAATTCTGTTTTTTCTCAAGTTACTTGTTTGCTGTTTATTTTATCTTTTTCTTTCGCTAAAAGAAAGCCTAGGAGTTTAGGTCCATCCAAGAAAGCACTATTGGAAATTAAAAAGAAAGTTTTCACAAACATTTTAGTTATTGAAATATTTGCTTCTCTTGAGTACATTTTTTAAAAATTGGTAGATTTCAGTATGAAAATGCCCCTGCCAATTTTACTACTTGGGAAATTCTGGTAGTGCAATGCTGCATTGAAAGTTACCTGCTCAATCATATTTTCCTTTAAACAAAATGACATTCACATTTTAAAATTAATTAAATGATTAGGTTGATATATTTTCTCCATTTAGCAATGTCCCCTTAGTGACACCCAAGGCCCTCACAATGCTAACTTTATGCGTACATAGGATGTGCCGTTAACTTTAGACCCATAAAAAAATATGAACTTCTTGAGTATTTCAAGTTATTTGCAAAAATAAAATAAAAACTTTCACTGAATACATACTCATGTTTATATTATTTAATTTTCTCATGATTGGCTCATTTTCTCTTTGATTTTTTTTTCTGAGAATGTGTGGTATTCAATTACACATTCAGGATGGCTTTTCCTCTGATGCAGCACTAGTAGCTTTAACCTTTTGTACTTTTTTTATTTGTTCATTTTTAATGAGTATGTGTTTGTGATACCTAATGTATACACTGGTGGTGAAGAAGTGATATGTGTACATGTCACATTGCAATCTTTTTTACTTCCCTAAGTGGGAATCCCTTGGATATCACAAGTAGTCTTTTAAAGAAGTACTCAGCTTATATTTGTCTCCCTAAAAAATAGTGTCTCCCCAAAAGAAAATTTAGAAAAAAAAGCTGAACATCTCCGACCAGACTCAAGCAGCAGCGAGGGCAGAGAGGTGGTAGGTCTACTGGTAGGTCCAAGTAGCTGGACCTCTCCTGACAGCTCCTGGGGAAAGGAAATTCCGTGCCTGGCTGAGGAAGAGAGGCCCAAGGTCATTTCCACTGAAGAATGGGAATGAAGCCCTTAGAAAGAAAGGATTCACAACACTGGAGAAAAATAATGCAATGAATAACCCTGGTCGTATTTCCACTGTGCCCCTGACGCCACATCTTAGGGCCCTTTACCAAGACGAATTTAAAAGAAAGCTTTTGCAAAACACTAAGGCATAACAAGCCTCATAAAATATTAACATTTTCAGCCTTAGAGAATGTGTATTGCACTTTTCCTTGCAGGAGGTATTTATTTCATGGAAATAGAATTTTGGAAACTTTTGAGAATTATCAGAACCAAATATTCTGTTAGATATAGATACAGATATATAGAGAGATAGATATTCTGATATATATAGTTATAGATAGATAGATGATAGATATTCTGACATATATAGATAATATATGCCAATGTCTTTTCTGATACTTTAGAAATTTGAAAACTTATTTAGACGTTCTTGATTTTGGCATTTTCTGTTCACTGCCTGTAGTATCTTCCTGCTATGATTCATAACCAGCAATTTTGTCCACTTGCCTGTCCAAAAGTAAATCTTACCAGCTTGTTTCCAAAAGCAATTTGCTCTTTCCACTAAAAAATAAAGCCCAAACTCCTAGAGGGTTTGGTATCTTCTCAGTTCATATAGGTATGCTATGCTGTGTATTTGAGACATTAAAACCATGCTACAGTTTCTTGAAAAAACAAGGAAGGAAGGAAGGAAGGAAGGAAGGAAGGAAGGAAGGAAGGAAGGAAGAAGGAAGGAAAGAAAGAAAGAAAGAAAGAAAGAAAGAAAGAAAGAAAGAAAGAAAGAAAGAAAGAAAAGAAAAGAAGGAAGAAAAAGAGAAAGAAAACACTGTCCAGTTATTCCTACCAGTATACCAGCACACTGCTAGGCATTGTTTCTCAGACTAAATCATGCATTGAGACTCCTCTTTGAAGCCACAATCCTCATGATGGAAAAAGCCAGTAAAGTCTCAATTCACTACAGTCTACAAGATTTACCAGACTGTGTTAATGCCTGTTGGAACTATTTCTCTACATGTTTGTAACTTTCACTACACTAGTAGTTAATTCCTCACAATTTATTTGCATATTCAATTTTCTAATGCCTACCTGGGACTTGACCCAGAATAAATAAGCATTAAATGTGTGTTGAATGGATGCATATGCAATAAATAAATGTAAGTGCTGTACAACCACAAAGAAAAACAAATATTTTTTCTCTGGTAGAAGGTAGCCTGATTTTTAAGACCCTAATTTTATGGGATACTGTGTCTGCATCATATTTTTCAGTCAATATGCATATAGAAAGATTATCTTTAGGTTTCTAAAGTTCACTATGACATTTTATTATCATTTTATTAACAAAGTTGGGTGAGCAAAACTGAGGTCCCAGAAAGAATTGACGCAATGTCAGAATCACAAAGACATTTTAAGAAACATGCAGATTCTCAACAAAGGGGATGCTTACCTTAAATGCTGCCAGTAACATAGGCAAGACTGGGGCAGGAATGCAGCTCAGCATCACAGCGCCTGCCTGGCAAGCATAAGGTTCTGAGTTTGATTCTTGGTACCCCCCCAAAAAAAGAAAGAAAAAGCAGGCCAAGTTATAGACCTTACATTAACAGCATATAAATTATATTTGGCAATCTTAACTATTTAAAAATTTAACAGATACTCGTATACAAATATTTCCCTGGAAATCGGAGTTTTCTGTTGATGTGTAACTCAAAGTTTTTCCTTGTTTACAATAATAGGAATTAAAGGAATCAGAAGAATTCATTCATACCATGAGATTGAAAAATAGATCATTTTCAGTATGTGAGAGTTAGTTGTATGGACTTTGATAATTATTACATGAAAACCACCAGATTTTTTCATTGTGAGAAATGTAAAATTCCAGGTAAAACTCCAGATTTCTATCCTGTCGTGGAGGAACTGACAATTTTTGGAAGAATAAGGCACAGGTAGAAAATGTTTGGATAGATAGGTGGAAAGATGGACATTCCTCCTTTATAAACAGGACAAGTTCATAGTTAATCTGCATATTCAGTGCTAACTCATTACTTCATGTGAAGGCTGGGTGTTAGTAAGGAATCTGCAGTCTCAGCTCAGTGTGGGAGAAGAGCGTGACGATGGGTGGTGTTTGTAACAGAAATATCCTTCCCACTGCTACCCTGGGGTGAGGGCCACATCTCAGGAGTAAAAAAGCACTTTTACTTGAAAGCACAAATTAAAATCTTCTAAAGAAGTGAAAGTTAAGCTGGACAGAGTATTTTTTAAGGTCATCATTGGAAAAACGTGCAGTGAAATAGTACAAGAAGCAAAGTTTAGATGAGAAAGAGTGAGAAAATGCAACGAAAGCAAGTAGTGACACAAGGGGCAGCTCCTTAAAAAGCCCCTTCAGTCCTACACATTATGAAAGGGACAGCCCTATTCTCTAATGGGAATGGACACCGTAAGTACAAATGGGCTTTCACTGTGCCAATGCTGATAGTGAAGCCTACAGACCTAGAGAATGCCCTGCCCACTGCCAAAATATTACACACAGTATTCTTTTCATTTTTCATTGACACAAAATATGTGTACATATTTTTCAGGTGCAGTAAGGTCGTCTGATGCACACGCATGACCTCTAATGAAGAAAGTCACTTCATAGAAATGGTGCACACAATGAGACCACGCTCCTGAAGTCCACAGGTCTCCCAAGCTCTCCACCTCCTGAAGCAGCTCACTTGAATATAGCCCAGAGCATTTCCCCAGAAGGCTGTGTGTCTACTCTCAATCTGTTTTGAATGCTGTTGCTTCCCCAGAGCCAAGATTCACAATTTCCATAAAGAAAGGGGAAAATATACACTATTCCGCTTAGTAATCACTGCCACAATATTTTCTCCCTGTTACCAATACTCTATGCTCTGCTGGCCTAGATATTTTAGTTCCAAGGAAAGGAATGCGTCTACCAAAAGACAAAACAGTGATTCATTGAACTACAAGTGAAGACAGTCACTCAGCTAATTTGGGGTACTCATGCCTCTGAATCAACAGATGAATAAGGGAGTCTGTGCTGGTTTCACCCTGATTATCCTGACTTCGGAGGGGTAGTTGGCCTGCTGCTCCACTATGAAGATTGTGTCCGTAATGCACATCTGATTTGGGGCTTCTCTTAGTATAAAACCATGTCCTGTGACATGGTCATTTGGAAACTACAACTCAGTCCAAGTAAAGCTTCCAATGGCCGAGAACTTTTATGAATGAAAGTTTGAGTCAGCCTACCTGGTAGAGAGCCATGGCCAGCTGAGGTGCTCGCTGAGAGCACGGGAATGCAAAAAATGGCAGAGAGGGAATCTCAGTCCAACTATGTGTCCATAACCAATGACTGTAACTGTCACTAGCATTTACCCCTATTTTGGCATAAGTATCTTTATGCGTGTATGTGTTTGTACTTACAAGAGAATGCATAGATGTGTAACCAGATATCTTTGATTTCTCCTCTCTCCTCTCAGGTAGCATAAGATATGTTGATTTTACATCATAATATTGAAGAATTGTTAACATTACATCAGAGTATTTAAATTATGCAATAAGTCAGAGAAGAGTAAACATCACTCAAGGACTTACTTCCTCTTACAGGGAAGTCGTTGGTGTTTGGGGCTCTATACATTACAGTTGTACCCACACTGGTGGAAATATGGGTCATTATTGTTTTATTTTGAGATTAAAGATAGTTTCACAAGATACATGCAGATGCCCAGTTGACAAGAGGAAGGCTTTGTTGGTTCCCCTCACTGGGCCACAGTGCCAAGATATTTGGAAAGATATTGTGGGTACAGCAGTAAGAATGCAGTTACTGATGTTAACATCCAAGTAGACAGACTGTGCGAACCAGCTGCCGTTGCTGGCATAGGTGGGTTTCATCCAGCAAACTCACTACCAGAATGGCACGGGGAATGGAGACTGGACACTTTAGGTAAGATAGTGAGTGCCCTTCCGCCCTGGACCCCATTACACCTTCAAATCTCCTGTTTCACCAGGCCCTGGTACAAACTGGAATCTATACGATAGATGATAGATAGATAATCACAGGACAAATAGTATGTAGGTTGTATATCAATAGCCTGTGATTATTTATTGTACTGGAGTCCATTCATAGAGCTCATGTCATCAAAATTGAGAGTGATTGAACTTTATGTCCCTTCCCACATTATCTAGTGCACTTCATGGCATAGTGAACCTTACTCAATACCCTTTAAGCACTGCTGAAACTTGGGTCTAGGTTTAAGCATAGAAGCAAAGAAGCAACACATATAGATTCTGGGGAAAATCGGCAGTGCTTTCTTGGCAAAATGACTTAAACTACTACCATCACCAGTGCCTCAGGCAAATAAAGGCTAACCTTTCTGTGAATGAACGTTTTACAACATTCTCTCAAAATCTGATATTCTTGATATATACACACACATATTGGCTGCATCCTATTATTTAACATCTTCAATAAATCTCTGGCTAATATATCCTTAGGTTGTAAGTTGCACTGGATACTTAGAAAAATCACTAGACAATAATTATACATTTTCTACATTTTTATGAAGTAGGTTAGTCATGTTTGACCACAAATCACTGAAGAGGAAAAATAAAGTCTCAGATGAAACTCGTGGAGCTTATTTGGTAAAAGAGACTGAGTTCAGTAGCAAAGCAATACATAATCTTTAGGTAATTTATTTTTATCATATATTTATATAAATTTGCTTTGCTTTTTCCTGTATCTGTGTCAGGGACTCAGTTCTTCCTCCTTCCTCTAAAACCACTGGCTAATGACAATACATTATTTCCTTTATACATCAGAAATTTCCACTGATGTCAATATGGTTTCTTCCTGTTTTGTTTCTCTAACAAATTCATCTTTGCCATCTCTTTGTTTTGGTGCATAGATATATGTCAGTATATCTGTTGTATTATCTTTCTCTCAACTCATATATTTGTATATAAAACGGTTTTATTTTTATACAAAAGTTAAAGATACAGCACTGTACTAGTTAAATTAAAACGCAAGGGCCCTCCTTTGTGAGACCGTGTTGATATTTCCAGATGAAATGAAAGAGGACCACTTGGTAACTAGTTTTCTGTGAGACACAAGTATGTGAGTGTGTATAACCAGCTTTATGAGGTAAATATAATGGGGAACTAGAGATGTGACTCTTGTACTAGTCCCATTTATGTCAGAGTTCCAAGATGGCCCAAAAGTCTCTGGTTCACGTTCCCTGTAAAATTCTCTCCTCTTGAGTCTTTTCCCAGTTTGTGGATATGAGGAGAATTAATTCCCATGATTATGTAGCATTATAAAGTTAAAGGGATTTTACTGATACATTTAAATTTCCAAATCAATTGACTCTGAATTAAGCAAAAGAGAGTTTATCCTCAGTGAGTCTGAGTGAATGAGATTCTCTCTTAAAAGAAGTCAAGTACATAAAGCAATGGCAGACACATCACTGCTCTGTCAGCCTTGAAGAGGCAAATCACCATGTGATACCAAGCACCAGGCGGCACAAAATGACAGGTCCGTTCGAGAGCTGATCACTTCAGTCCTACGACCACAACAAACTGACTTCTGCCCGGAATGATAATAAACTTAGAAGAGAACCTTAGCTCCAAGTGAGGATATAGCTTGCCTGACATCATCATTTTGACTCTGTGAGACATTCAATATAGAATTTAGCTACACTGTTCCTGAACTTCCACCGATAGAAACTGTAAGACATTAAATGCTTTATTTAAGCATCTAAATTTGTAATAAGATTCTAAGCAACAATAAAAAATTAGCATACCTTGCAGAGGAAATAGTCAATAACATAAAATGGGTTCACCAATGCTTCAATAAAGATAATTCTCCAAACCAATCAGAAGACTTTAAGTGTTTTTTCATTTGATTCCAGATGATACTGGTGATTTCAAGTACTTCCTTTCTTCTCCAGAGAAAAATGCTGCAAGCACAATAGGCAGACAGCCAAGCCCCACAGAAGAGAGGTAGTCTCAGCTCCACGGAAATCTTCAGCCAGCTTTGAGTGTTGCCACAGGCTTTCTTTGGTGATTCCAGAGTTTACACTGTTCAGATTTCACTCATTAATTCTGTGAAATCAATAAGCCAGTGAACTCAGAATGATTTGGGCAAATCTGTATACATACTGGAAAAAGTTTCTCTTTATGAGAATTCCTTTATTCAGTGGGAATGAGACAGGACATGAGGATGTGGCCAGCTGGCGGGTGTGGTCTGTCAATCACAAACATCAAAGACACATTTTTTTAGGTGTGAGATCAAGCAGGTTTTTGGTAGGACCATCTAGACCTTTGGATAGAATGGAGGATACAAATGTCAGTGGCAATGGCCACTCTTTGATCAACCCACTCTGCACTCTGCAGAACGGACTTCTTTACCTATTCTGATCCAGACTATACTCACTCTGTACAGCGTAATTCTCTTCCTACCTTTAATACCTTCATGAAATGTAAAACCAGCCACCTTTCACATGCTTCCTGTCTAATTCTTTGTTCAGGAGCCAGAACCTAGAATCTCCAGAAGGATCCCACAGCACCCCTGACCCCAGACTGGGAATAATGCCTCTCTAATAATGTTTTCTTTCAATTGCAAATGTGAGTGCCTAACTTCTTTATGTGTGAATTGGAGAGTGAAGCAACACACGCTTGGTTACTTATTCTATACCTGCTCATGATGAGTAGATTAGTAAATTTTTAGGATTTGCTTTGTTTTTGCAGTACAGCACATATACGTGCTGAGCTATGTCTCCAGCCCTTTTTATTATTTTTCTCTTCAATTTAAGACAGGGTCTTTCTAAGCTGCCTGGGCTGGCCTAAAACATGCACTCCTCCTGCCTCAGTGTCCCAAGTACCTGAGATTACAGCATCCACCAGCACATGCAGCTAGGAAAAGTATGCTTATTCTATCTCTTGTGATTGCAATTGCTTTGCTTACACAGCCCAGGGAAACTCCAAGTTAGTATATGATATTTAAAGATCTGCTTTAAATGCTCTATATGTTCCAGTGGAATCATTACAGTTTATTTTTGCATTGATTTTAAATCTAAACATTCAATTCCACTACTGTTAATCTTTCCATAGTTCTCATCTTGCAAATAGTACTGTTCAATACAGTAATCATCAGTCACATGTTACCATTTAAATCTGAAGTTAAATTAAAAGAAGTCAAAGTTAATTCCTCAATCTTGCTTAGCCACATTTCAACAACCGAATAGCCATATGTGACTAGTGGCTACTGTGCTACACAGCACAGACTTTTAGAACATTGCATCATTGCAAGTAGTCCCTTTGCACAGTGCTGAATTAAGTCCAGATACGCCAACATCACACTGAAGACTTTCATAGTTTAAGCTGTCCTTTGTTTTTAAATCTCATTTTCCTCTTCCCTCTGTCTGCCAGATTTAACCAGTATTCTAACCATGCTAAATCACTTGTCTTTTACAATTTCCATATTATGGAAATCCTGTACATGCCACCTTAATGTCCATTCACTTCATTAGTCGTTCCTAGCTCTCCTCATCCTTTCATATTCAACTTCAGTATCACCTCCTGTGAGCTACCTTCTCCGATATCCTCAGGCACAGATAAGTGTTTCTTCCTCCGCATCACCACAATAGCTTTGTTCTGTTGTAGAAGGAGGGTGTGATTATAGATTGTGAGCCTCTAAAGGAAAAGAACCTTCCTTTTTACCTTTATACCTTTTCTCATCGCTAGGAAAAAAAAGTTGACACTCAAAGTTAAAGAGGGAAAGGTATGTTTAGCTCATAGTTTGTGGAGGTTTCAGTCTGTAACCAGCTGGCTCCAAGGCAGGGTGGCACATGGCAGAGGGGCAATTGCTCATGGTAGTGGAAGACAGCAAAATCAGCAAGAGCAGAAGAGAGGGAGCTTCTTCTCATCCCTTACGTTTTACGCAGGCTACCTGCCCTAGGGCTGGTTCAGCACTCACACTGCCAAACTCAGCTCTAGACAATAAACCAATAACAACCTCTGGATTCAACGCCTCAGAAAAGCTCACACCCCGCCATGACCATATATATGAGGCTTTCGGGGGACATATAAACACACACCATAACAATACCCTTTATACCAAATGTGTAATGCGCACCAAATACTTATTATTTTATCCTTACATGTGTTTATTTGCCACCTGATGTCTTTTGACAAAGTGATATTGGGATAACAACTTCATTTGCTCATTATGTACAGAAACAAAAATTCCATACTACTAATCAAGATTTGAGCATATAAGAAGTGAGCTATAGCAAGATAAAAGGCAGAGTCCGAATTTGCCTTAAACAAGAAATGGCTTGGCAACTGGTAAAACATATGCACAATTTACTTTTTGAGAATTTAAGTTATGCTTGAAACCTCATAAAATCAGATGAAGTTATCTTTCCATCATGAAAAAATTAGTGTCACAGGTGGAAATCTGAGTATATATACTTATGTATATATATGCATGTATTTGTCTTTATATATAGACATGTATGTATTCATTTACACCCATATGTATATCTTACACAATTCTACAGTTCTTGATACTTAAAGAAACTGAAGGTAGTCAGAAAATTCAGGGAGGCTGTGTGTTTTCCTGGATGGCTGGGTTGGGGATAGGAGACAGCACACTTTTCTGTTCATCATAATTCCATCACTGTGTAGATAAACCAGCCTGAATTTATATTTACTCAGACATTTTCTTGCATTCCTATTACACAAGTCTCCACTATGTTATTCTAATTTTAAAAGTGTCTAATTGGGAAACAAAAATAAATTTAAAAATGTGTTATTGGTAAATATCGCACTTTTAGTGATGAATAAAATATTATTTCACTGTGCAGATGTGAGTCATAGCTTTGGTTTGTTTGTGTTGGTAGCTTTAAAAAAAATCAGAATTCTGTAGTAGCTTCCTCTGGCAAAAACAGAAGAGCTCGGCCGAGCTCAGCCTAGCTGGCCACGTCAGTCACAGACAGGGCTGGAAAGATCCTGCAGCACGCAAGACCATCTGAGTCCTTTTCAAGGGTGTTGGAACACGCACTCACTTGGCTGACATCAACTGTTTCTAGAGGAAAGGAATCCTCAAGTCCAAGAGACCAGAGGGTCTTCGGACTCTGCCAAGAAGAGTGACAGAGGCTATAAAACTGTCTGCTCTCCTCTTCTGCTAAATGTCTCGCCAGAAATCACACGGACCCGGAGCTGTTGAAAGTACAGCTGCTTTACTTCAGACTGCGGCACTGGAGGACGCTGCTTCCGACTCTCTCGCTCCATCTGCTGGAGTGAACTCGAAACACTGATGCAGTGAACACCCAGCTAGGAAAATGACATTCCGGAGTATCTGCTGTTCTGGTGTTATTTCCCCTTGAAAAGAAAACCCTCAAGGAACACCGAGTCTCTCTGCAATTTGTGAGATAGTTCTAAAGGGAACAAGGAGCAATGAACAAGCCAAATAAAGCGAAGCTCATTCTGAATGCCACGTCTGCTTTAGGAGCTCTCTTTGGGAATAGTTTTTACTGTTTACTATTTTTCCCAGACTATTACACCTTTTCTACTTTAGCTCCGTAATTTGCCACGACTATATCAGTTACCTGCATTAAAGGATTAGGTGGCTGGATTTGAAGTCAGATGATAAAAATTCAGTTTTGACCTGTAGGCTTTCATATCAGATTCACCAGTATTCTCAAAATATCCAGGCCAGATGCTCTTATAAGGTTTCCATTAAAATTTCTGGGGTGACAGAAAAGTCACTCCATAATACAGCTGGCCCTGGGAAAATAGATGACAGGTTTCCATCAAAAGTCTCCCTGACATTTAAAAAATTCTGCCCATGATATTGTAATCCCTTCACTTCAAAAGAAAGAAATAGCCTACGACTTGAATTAACCTTCCTCTAAACACCACTTCTCTTGAACGCTGCTGGAGGGACATCCATTTCCATATTTTGCCAGTGAAAATCACAGATCCAAATATAG
>PVJX010022891.1:0-30042 GCA_004027295.1 Dolichotis patagonum
TGTAAATCAACTCCAAAGACTCCCCTAATTAGTCAAATACATAGTAACAGCAAAGACCACCAATTTTCTTTTGGTCTTTTTTGAGGCAGGGTTTTACTATATGGTTCAGGCTGGTCTTAAACTCACTTTGTAGCTCAGGTGGGCCTCAAACTTTGTAGCAATCCTCCTGCCTCAGCCTCCCAAGTGCTATACCAATTTTCCGTTAGCTTCACTTTACTAAAACAAAACACCTGAGATAGCGTACAAACAGAAAAGGTTTTAGTTTGCTTGGTTCTGGAGCTTTCTGCAGCCTGTGATCAAGCATCCTGCTGTTGAGAGCCTGTGATGAGGCACATCAGGACACAAGTTCACAGTACAGGAAAACCTGTCACCTCACAGCCAGGAAGCAAGAGGATAGGGTGCTGTGGTCCATGCTTCCTTTAAGGCCCGCTGCCCCCAATGACTTAAGCATCTTTGACAAGGCTTCACCTCTCAAAGGTTCCACTACCTCACAACAGTGCCAAACCTTTAATGCTCAGGCCTTTGGGGCACATTCAAGACCCACACTAGCAAGCTTGCATCAGAGGATGAGTAAAGGTGAGTAATACCTGCCAACTCTTAGAGCAAAACATTCACCTGAAAGACCCAGGCCTTAGGAAATGAGCATACATTTTAGATGGAATCAATCTATGAGAAACCTAAAGGATTCATGATTTAGACAATGTAAAGGGCTGATCCAAAAACTACCACCTCTAGAAATGATAAAAGTTTACTGTTAGAAAGGATGAGCGTCTCCAGTGAGGTAGCTGTGGGCTTGGGAAATCCTCCCTGGGAGACCTCATGGGCTGAAGTTCATACAGACAGGTTTAGAATGAGGTAGTGTTCAGATCCTGGGCTCTGTCTCAGAACAACTTGGAATCCAAAGTCTGTTAGTTTTCTATTGCTGTTACCACAATCTTAGTACCTTAAAACACATTCATTATAATGCTCATAGTCGTGAAGGTCAGAAGTACAGCTGGATCTAGTGGGTCTTTGCAGTGCTTAACGGGAGGCACTGGGAACAGACCAGCTTCCAAGCCTGTTCAGGTCACTGGCAATAACTGAGTCCTGAGTCTCCACATCTGCTCACTGTCAGGTGGGGCTGCTCCAAGCTCTTTAAGGCTGCCAGCAGCCATGTGGCCCCCTCCACGTCCAAAGCCAACAGCTGCTCAAATCTCGATTTCCCTGTCTGCTACGATTCAGAGAAAACTCCTGCTCTCACAGAGCTCATGTTTGACCAATTCGGATAATCTCTTTACTGACTGTAAGGTCAACTGCTTAGTGACCTTAATAACATCTGGAAAATCCTTTTGCCCTGTAAGATAACTGCAGAGTGGAGCCAATGCAAGATAGAAAGTCACTGGTGCTCATTTTAAGATTCTGCCTACAATTTGGGGAAAACTGACAGTTTTCTCAGTTTAGGAAAAATAAACTTCCTAAGTGTCAAATGAGGAAAAGCATCAGCAAACTCTAACAAAATTCAAAGGTTCAAAAGTAAGGGAAATAGAATTGGTCCCAAAGTAGGCAAAGTTCTCCAATGTGGATTCATTCAGCTTACTTGGGATTTCTTGCTTCTCTTTTAAGGTCAAAGAAATTTTCAAATAGGCCTTCAATTTAACAGAGGCCATTTATAAACAGTGATAGACACTGAACCCAGGGCCCTTCATGTGATAGGCACTCTACCACCAGCCAGCCCTTGAGGGGCCATATTTATTCATGCCTTGAATAAGTATTTATTAGCTACAAGTTTATAGCTAAGTGTGGTTGCCAGTCTCCCATGCTGTCATGTCTTGGAGCCAGGGGTCTATGGACTAAAACGTCTACAAACTGTGAACCAAAATAAACCCCTCTCCTTTAAGTTGTGAGTACTGGGTATCTCTATACCATTGTATCTCAAAGATGAGGTAAGTAACACAGCTCTTATATCAACTGTGCAATCAGGGTTAATCATGTACCTCATATAACTGGACAAAGAATTAATCCAACAGAATGAGGCAAGAGAGACAATTTCTCAAGGATAGGGGAGGTGTTTGCATGATCCTTTAGTAAAAAAATTAGACCACTTCAATCAGTTACCCCAGCGCAGGGCTGTCCAGTCTGTTGGACAATGGTTTCTTAAGCATTCTTCATAGTACTTTTCAAGTCAAGCATATGCCTACCCTTGAAAATGTGAGAATCAGAGTGACCTCAATGGGTCTCCCCTAGAAGAGCCTTAAATGGGTGACTCAGGAGTGGATTTATTAATCTAAAAGGAGAATTCACCTATTTATGAACCGAAATTATTGGCATGAATTAGAAGCATTTACTATTAAACTGACGAGTAGTTCTGCCTGTATTTCTGCCTGGAAGGCAGCATTATTAATTCTGTCCCTCAGCTCCTCACTTGCTTGGAATGGTTTCTCTGGATTAGGTAAAAATACTATGTTGAAAATATTCTTTAAGCACTCTGAGAGTTTTGTTTTTCATTCCAATTACACACTGCAGCCAAATTTCTTTCTGCAGACTTAGAAAATATATTGACATATAGTGGAAAAGGATGATTCTTATGTAGACGTATACAGTAGAAGTTCTGTCTTAGAATCTTTCCCCCTCCAGAGCCCCTTCCCCACTGTGTCTGGCCTGCTCTTTCCCCTGAATTGCAGACTCGGACTGCATGGACAGGCCCGCCCCACCCCCCAACATTCTGGTTCAGTTTGGTCAAAGGAAAAGCAATGTTAATACTTTATTATTCTTCACATCCTTACTATCTTGTATAACATAACTGAGAGAGCAGTAAATGTCTTTTACTGTTCGAGAATTGACCTGACTTGGAATAAACTCACAAAGCTGAGATCCATGTACTCTATAAATATCAGAGTGAGTGAATACTAAGCACTTATTCTGTACCACTCCTCTAATATTTTATAAATATTAGCAATTTTTATAATAACAGACAGATGTTGTTATCCCCATCTTACACATGAAACTAATGATACAAGGCTGAGTAGCTTGTCCAGGGACTCAAACTAATAAGCAACAGAGCCAAGATTAGAACTCAGGCTATTTGATTCAAAAGTCCCTGCACTTAATCACTTCTAGACTGCCAGCCACAAAGAGGGGCAGTGTCACAAAGTCAAAAGCTTTGGCTGGGATGGGTAAGGGACTATTGTTGCTCCACTGTTAAACTTTAACATGCTGCTGGTAAGATTGATAAAACAGTCAATAGACTTCAGGTTAAAAAAAAAAAGTAAATATGCTCAGAATTACTCCAGTATTTCATAACTTCACCTAGGTATATACAAACACTCCTTTATGTTCCACAGTCTACAAACCTGCACACAAGAACTACTGCTAGTGGGTCTCCTTTGCAAAATACACATAAAACATTACATGGCTTCTCATACTCTTGTCATCACTTCCTAGAGAAGGGCTAGAACGTAGGAGAGAAAATGTCTGGTGCTTCTTTGCAATCACACTTGCCGGCGCTGTATCTGCAGCTCTAAAGCTGTGCAGATGGTGCTGCCAGTCAGTCACGGGACACGCACGGCCCAAACGTGGAGGATAAGCGTGTGAAGTGTGCACCTGCCACATGAGACGTTGGTCATTAACAAGCTCGATGCACGATACAGAGATAATCAGTCAGAAAAAGAAGAAAAAAACTATTTGCTCAAATGTCAGCAAAAAGAACAACAACAACAAAAAAAACCTAGAGATGACAACTGCACAGCTTAGTATCTACAACAAGTGATTTTAATCCCTGTGTAAAGGCATTAAAACATTTAATACCAAATATTTTTTCCTACAAAACAAAGGAAAAACTGCAAGCCTTGCAGTTATCAAAGTGTGCACATGCTTTTTTTTTTTTTTTTTTTTTTTTTAAATCGGTACCAGGGATCGAACTCACGACTGCCTGCTTGCAAGGCAGGCGCTTATGCCGCTGAGCTAAATCCCCAGCCCCGTGCACATGCTTATTACAAATAGTCCCAGATTCAAACGGCAGGAACAAAATACCGAACATCCGTCACGTGCCTGTCACCGTGCCAGGTACTTTTATTTTTTAAAAACCTCACAGGATTTTTGCAATCCCAATGGAAGGGCAGTTTCCTCCCCACAATAAGAGAACTGACACGGCCCCATTACTGATGGATATGGCAGAAAACTCAGAGATCCACATTTAGACTTCTCCAAGACTGATGATGCTCTTGTTGCTACTTCTGTCATTGTTTACTGATGAAAATCCACCTGAAATGCAGAGTCTGCCATAGTATTAACTACAGGAACTAATTAGGGCTTCTCTATTGATTATCTTTGCTGAACTAGAATCACCACCAATAAACAAATGAACACAGTCACAAGTGTTGAAGCTAAAAAAAATGCTTCTCAGCTTTATAACACTTTAAATATAAAATCAAGATCCTCTATTCTTTTAAATGTTTATGTTTTGTTTTGGTGCTGTGGATCTTAACTCCCTGGGTCTTGTACACCCCAAACACGTGCCCTACAACTGAGCTACACACCTGGGTCCCCTCATTAACACTCAGCAGTACTGGAGGCCGACAAAAGGGTGCTAAGAATAAAAACACCTGCAGTCTTATGTCTGATTAGGAAATAAAACTTTGCCAATTAAGAAATTTTATGAAAGATGTGCCCTTCCTCGATTTTATTTTTCTCATTGTAACTATTGACCTGAATTTAGGGGTTTTTTTTTTTTTTTAAGTTACATACTGTCATGTTGGAAATAGTTGTTCAAGTGAATTTAGGGTTTTTCATTCTCATGTATTTCTTTATATTGTTACCTCATACTATTTCTAAGCAATATAGTATTCTTTTTCACAACTTAGATTTTACTAATTAATTAGTACTATGCAAAATGTATTTCCTATTGTCTGCTTTTTGTATTCAACATAATTCATCAATTTCTCAAAATATTCAAATTCTGTAATTCTAAGAACTGTATTTTAAGGTATTTTATATTTTTATGAGTCTGAGTACAAGCAACGACCAACTATCTTTCATAGCACAGCACACAATTGAAAGGCAAAACATAGGTCTACACACATTCAGGCTCTTCAGTTTTAATAAGTCCAGCTTGACTCCTCAGAATCCAACAACTACTGAGTCAACAATCCCACATCTAGAAATGTAGTTAAACCCTAACTTAAGATGCTACAGATATAAATATACATAGCTATATATGAATCTATATATGTTTACTGTGCATTGTTTAGAAGAGTAAAAACATCTACTAGTGAGGCTGGACATGTGGCTCAGTGGTAGAGTTCTTGCCTTGCATGCAGAGGGCCTGGTTCAATCCCCAGCAGCACCACCAAAAAATAAACAAATAAATGGATTGTAGAATACACAATAAAAAAATTCACTAGTGTGAGCAAGGTTAAGGAAATTTTTGTACATATCCATACTACTGAACACAACACCAACATGAAAATGAACAAGACAGAGCTTGTTACGACTTGTATTAGATGCATCCCCAAAGCCTCACGCACTCATAGGTAGGGCTTTTCAGAGCTGGATGGATCTTAGCATGTGACACTAGTATTGAAGAGTGTGCAGCACTAAGTTAGTACACTGACTGGGACATAGCACAGTTCTGGGTATGGATGGTACCATCCAAGAGCTAGCAGCCTGGATAGGATAGAAGAGAAGAGCAGGTTTCCTCAGCTGCTTTCTGATGCTTCCTCCTGCATGCTGTGTCCTGCCCGCCCTGCCAGGAACGTATTCTCCTCTGTGGTGCCCTTCTGCCACACCACCCTGCCTTGGAGCCAGCTGATTATGGACTGAACCCTCAACAAACAGTGAGCTAAAATAAACCTTTTCTCCTTTAACTTTTGGGCATGGATACTGTGTCCCAGCAAGAGGGAAAGAAACAAGATAGAGCTATAGATACAGTACTGTGGTGGTTTTATACATCCACAAATTCTTTAACATGCTTCCCTTCAAAAGGTGAAGCCAAATTCCATGTCCTGTGTAGGCAGACCTAACTTAGAGCCTGTCTTCTAAGAGTACGGCAAAAGGGATGCTATATGACTTCTGAAGCTCAGTTATAAAAAGGATGTCTTCTGACCAGTTCTCCCCACAATCATCTGCTCTCAAGGGAGCAGATGTGAAGAGGCTCAAAAGCCCTATAAAGAACCTCTTATGCAGAAAAGCCAAGGCCTACTGCCAACAGCTAGTCACGCCAGTTACCTGAGAAGTGAGTCCTCTAACCCAGCCATGCCTTTGAGTCTGCAGCCCCAAAGCAGGCCCCATAAGCCACTATCAAACTCCTGATGCACAGGGACCAAGAGAGAGCATAATTTTGAACCATTAAGTTCTAAAGTTTTGCTATTTAGCAACAGATAACCAACCAATAATGTCCATTCATAGACACAGACACACACACAGTAATAGTTTTTAAAAAGTGAGGTACAGAACATTGTGTCTATTTTTATTTTTTTTAAACGTCTGTTTTGTATATTCACACCATTTAACAGTAATTACTCCTGGAGCCTTATGGGCAAAGAAAGGGAAGAAAGGACAGCATACTTTTTTTGTTGAGACACTCAAAAGATTTAGTGCACCTATGATTAATTTCTACAGTTTTCTAAAAGGCCTACAAAGACTTAAAACACAAATATGAAAAATTTAAATCAACTGAGATTTAAAAATCGTCTCTTGTAAAAGAAAAGAACAAAATTACTTTAATTTCAGGGACACTGCTAACAAGTCCTATTATGTGTTGTCTTAGCTGACAGCTGATTAAAAGCAGCACATGAGGGAGGAACGGGCTATTAGGAGGACGCATAATGCCAATACAAAGACACGACTGTTCAATCTGTCAGTAAAAGGAGACAAAGCTAGAATAAGCCATCTGAAGCCACTCAAGTGAAGGAACAAAGACCCTCCATATCTAGACGTCTCGAAGGATGCAGCCGCCTCACAAGGGTATGATTATAAAAACGCTGTTTATAAAGCATGAGTGGTTTATCAAGTATTCCACACACAACAGGCCTGATGTCTACTGCTTTAGTATTTTTATTGTCATTTTACAGATTGGAAATAAACTCAGGAAGCAAGTGGAGCTAGGGCACACAAAAGACCATCCTAAGAGTTCAAAATTGATTTGTGTAGATAACACTATTTAGTGGGCTTTAGAGGAGGGAGTGACAACGCTCGCAGATGTGGGTCCTCCAGCCCAGACAGCCAGCAGAATAAGCGTCCTTCCGACCAGCAAGTCTGCTGACAGCACGGTCGCTCACCAAGCAACCTTCTCAGAGGCAGTTTTGATGAAAGACAAAAATTTTGTTTTTATGATGAGTCTCTGGGAAACATGGAGGTGGCAGAAAAACGTGGGGTCTGTTAAAATGTAGAAGTGAGAATAAAGAATACCCTAATTTGTATCAATGTTTATTCTCAAAGAGGCAGGGTATACTGCATGTGTCTCACTACCTGCCAATCACTTGAGATTCTCTAGAGGCAGCAGGGCATATCAGAACAGAAGCACACAATTCTGCACCAATTCACGCTGTAATTGTGGGACAGCCATTTTCATGTAACTTTTGCCTCATCTCTAAAATAAGGAAAATAATACCTAACTTAAGACGGTTATTGTGTGGATGCAAAACACAAGGGTAAAGTACTTTGCTCAATGCACAGCAAGACCATTATCATCAACAGATCGTTTCCACTGTTATTGACACCACCACCATTTGTGTGCAAATAAAGACGGTGGGGACAGCACACCTACTCCCTCACGCAGCACACCTACTCCTCACGCAGGGTCCTTCGGTGCTGTCTGGTTCTCCGCACCCCACCGCTAAAGGTCACATCCAGTCAGACCTAGGTCAAGTACCATTCCTTCCAAGGGTGTCCTACCGGACAGTAGTCCCCCCTCTTCACAGGGCTCACTTACACCAGCTGCACCTTCATTACTGCACTCATAGTGGTCTTCTATTTTTGTTATCACTTTTTCAATTAAATTACAAGCATCTGAATGGGAGTGTCTGTGTTCAGGTAAGTCCCTGTAGCTGTCAGCACCAGGCACCTTGTCCTACGTCATTCTGCACATGGAGGTACAAAAAGAACATGTGCTGACTGCCTGTAGCAAAGGAGTATCAGATGCTTTTGTAGCAGAATTATCACTAAACATCAACAGTCAGCTGGATTTTTATAGCTTTGTGTCTAAGTTTGATTGCCACCACTGAGGGGGAGAAAAGGAGAGCTAATTAAAGAGAAATGAGTCAAAGCAGAGGTAACAGTTTTAATCTGTTTAAAAAAAAAAAAAAGGCCAGGTGTGGTGGTGCATGCCTGTAATCCTGGCACTCCGGAGGCTGAGGCAGGAGAATTGCAGGGAGTTCAAAACCAGCTTGGGCTACAAAGTGAGCTCAAGGCCGGCCTGAACTACACAGTGAGACCTTGTCTCAAAAGGGAGGGGGGTATTAACTGCTACTTTCACAGTTAACAAAACTTAAACATATAAACTGTCAAATTGTTTTTTGGTGGGGGAGGGGACAGTAAGAGGATTCTAAGTCTTTGCATTTGTGCTCGTTCCTAATCCTTTTAAATACACACACACACACACACACACACATATTTTTTTAAAGACAGAGTCTTGCTAAGTTGCGTCTGAACCTTCTAAAGCATTGGGATTTCAGGTATGCACTTCATGTAGTCATAATGATATTTTACCTCAATAAATCTTCACACAAATCTGTTTTACTTTCCATTCTATTCTTAGTCCCATCCTGGTAAAGATTAACGTATTTTCCCATAGGCAAAAGAGGTTCCTGCTATCTCTTCTCTATCAATTATTTCAACTAATCTACTGAAATGGTTTTAGTTACTGATAACTAATGTGAAAACCAAACACAACGAGTTCCTTATCTACAGGCAAGGCACTTCCCTAAGAAACACCATGCCTAAGGTCAACTACTGTGTAACCAGTGGATTTCCAAAACACAGATGAAGACTGTTTTCAAAACCAAACAAATGAAAATTTTAATAAATCTTAGTAGAGATTTACTATTAATTTCTTTATAATAATTAATCCCCACTTAGAGAGGTTGCTGTATGTTCTAATTGCATTGTAGTGCTAAGGGTTGAACCCACGGCCAAGTGCAGGTGAGACAAGTGCTCCACCACTGAGCTACATTCCCAATCCTGTTATTACCATCTCAATAGTTACCCTTGACTATATTGATGGAAAAACCCTGACAGTTCACAATAAAGTAAGATGTGCAAGGGGTTCTGGTATGCCTTTTGCTGCTACTGAAACAGTGAAAGCAAATTTACCCACCAGAAAATGACAAGATAGACTGAGCACATGACATGTTTTACATAAGTTTTGCCCACCAAGCTGGCAGCAAGTAAAATCTGCGATGAGCATCTCCACACAAGTATACTAAGTTCGTGCAACCAGCTACCTTCACACGGATTAAGGACATTTGTTAGCATTTCAAAACAGCTTGTCATATCCAAAACAATCTTTTTTGCAAGCCTTATGGCAACCACAAAGCACAAATATGTAATACACAAACCAAAAATAATATGCAAGGAATCAAAATGTACTAGTAGAGTAAATCATTTAACCCACAAAGGAAGACACAAGAGAAAGAGAAATAAACTACAAAAAAGTAGAAAGCAGGTTACAAATTGGCTATATTAAGACCTTACTTATCAATAATTATCTTTAATGTAAGTGGATGAAATCCTCTAATTAAAAGCCTGGGATTTAGCTCAGCAGTACAAGTACTTGCCTACCAAGTATGAGGTCATAAGTTCAATCCCTGGTACCAAAAAAATTTAAAAAACAAATAAATAAAAATAAAAGAAAGCCTAAATGAATTTTTAAAAACTCAACTACAAGTTCCTCACAAGAAATTCACTTTACTTCGAAGAATACTCATAGACTAAATAAAAGTGAAGAGATGGAATAAGACATTCCATGCAAATAGAATCTAAAAAAAAAAAAAAAATAGGAGTAGCCACACTAAAATCAGGTAGAACCAACTTATCAGAATCAGCTAAGAAGTGACTAAAAGGTCATTCTGCAATGATAAAGGGGGTCAATTCAACCAGAGGAAATAATTCTAAATATGTGCATCCAACACCAACGCACCCAAATATATGAAGCAAATACTAAAAGACCAAAAGGGAGAGACAGAATCCAACACAGTAATAGTTGGGGGACTTACTATCAGCAATGGACAGATTATCAAGACAGAAAAACTAATAAAGAAACATCAGAGTTAACCTGCATCTCATCTCAACCAGAACAGACACCCCTATCAGACGTCGTCTTCAGACATCTTACCCAATAGCTACTGAACACACGTTTCACTCATCAGCACCAGGGTTCAATCATATGATAAACCACAAAACAAATCACATTTTTACAGATTCAGAGTACTGAGTCTCTTTCCGAAGAGTAGAAATCAAGCCCAGGTGTGGTGGCACGCATCTGTAATCCCAGCACTTGGTAGTCTGAGGCAGGATTGCCACAAATTTGAGGTTTGCCTGGACTACACAGCAAGTTGAAGGCCAGCGAGAACTACATAGTGAGACCCCATCTGTCTCAAAAAATACAACAAAAACCATGAAAATCGTATAAATTACTTTTAACAATCAATGAATAAATGATACCAAGAAGGAAATCTACGAATGTTTTGAAACAAATGAAAACAGAGATACAATATACTCAAACCTGCAGGATACAGCAAAAGCAGCATTAGCAGGAAAGTTTGTACAAAAGATAAGCAATAAATGTTAGTGAGGATGTGGGGGAACACGACCCCTTCTGCACTACTGTGGAATATGAATTAGTACAGTCACTATGAAAACCAGTATGGAGATTCCTCCAAAAACCAAGAAATTATCATTTAATCCAAACATACAAGCAACTGCTTTGTACATTCCTAAAAAAAAAATCTAGTAGAGTGTACTACAGAAACGCCTGCATGCCTACGTTTAACCGCAGCACAACTCCTCAACAGCTAAGCTGTGGAGACAGCTGAGGTGTTTGTCAACAAACGAACGTATAAAGAAACATGGGGCCGGGGATTTAGCTCAGTGGCTTAAGTGCCTACCTGGCAAGCGCAAGGTCATGAGTTCAATCCCTGGTACCAAAAAATAAACAAACAAACAAACAAACAAACATGGTGCATGTAAGTACATGATGCAGTAGTAATCAGACTCAGAGGAATGAAATCATGTCGTTGGCAGGAAAGTGGACGGAAGTGGAGATCACCATGCTAAGCAAAATAACCCAGAATCGGCAAGGAAAGAATGACATGCTTTCTCTCCTATGTGGAGTCCTTATATACAGAATTGGTCAGGGATGGATAGGAGGTGATGGGGACACAGGAAGTGTTTTATATGCATGTATGAACATTCCCAAACAAAACCCATTATCTATATAACTAATAAGGCAGTAATAAAAACTAATCACCATGAGTGGATTATTCACCAAGTGGGCTTCATACCAAGAAAGCAAGCATAATTCAGTGTCCTCTAATCAGTAAGCATGATAAGACATCAATAAATGAAGGACAAAAACCAATGGTCACCCCAGCAGATAAAAGGCATTTGAAGCCAGTCATGGTGTATATCCCTCTAATACTAGCTGTGGGAGGTTGAGACAGAATAACTGCCCTGAGTTTGAGGCCAGTCTGGGCTATACAGCAAGACTCTATCTCAAAAGCGAATGCAAAAAAAAAAAAAAGGCATTTGATAAAATTCAATATTCTTTCATGATAAAAACAAAGAAAAATGTAAAGTTTAGAAGAAAAGTACCTTAACATGATAAAGCCCATTTATACTACACCTACAGCAAACCTCATACTGAATGGGGAAACTTAAAAGCTTTCTCTGTAAGACTTGAAACAAGAACCCCAACTTTCACCATTCTTACTCAACACAGTGCTAGAAATTCTCATCAGAGCAAACAGGCAAGAAAAAGGATGCCCACATTGGAAAAGAAGTAACCAAATGTCACTGTCACAGATGACATTCCTCACAGAAAATCCCAAAATACAACTAGAACCAATAAATTCATCAAAGTAGCAGGAAACAAAATCAACATGCAAACATCAATAGTGCTGCTGCTGTATGTGAACAGAAATAGAAATCAAGAAAGTAATCCCACTTACAATAGCTTCATAAAAATACCTAGAAATAACTATCACCAAAGAGGTGAAAGATCTCTACAACGCCTAATATAAAAACATTGATGAGCCAGGAACTTAGCTCAGCAGTGCAGCACCTGCCTGTCAAGTGTTACGTCATGAATTCAATTCTCAGCACCAAAAAAAAGACACAAAAAAGTGAGTCGCACACACATTCATGAATTAAAAGAGTAAACAGTTAAAATGTTTCTACCACCCAAAGCAATTTACAAATTCAATGTAATCTCTATTAAAGTGTCCATGACATTCTTCACAAGGCTAGAATAAACAATTCTAAAATTTATATGAGATCACAAAAAACCCGAACAGCCAAAGGAATATGAAGAACAAAATAAGAGGTATTATACTGGCTTCAAAGTTACTACAAAGCTGTAATAATCAAAATAGCATGGCAGTGGCATAGAAAGATTTACGTACCACTGGAACAGAATAGAAAGCCTAGAAACAAACTCACACTTAAGAGCCAAATAACTTTCAACAAAGGTGCTAAACAATACCCAACTGGAGAAAGGACAATCCTTTCAACAAATAATACTGGGAAAATTAGATGCCCACATCCAGAAGAATGAAACTGGACTCTTCTCACCAGCTAGAAAAAATTCAGATCAAAACTCAAGAACTGAAACTATCAACTACTAGAGAAAAAAACAGGACAGTTTCACTCTAGGACACTGGAATGAGCAAGGATTTTTTGTACAAGATGCCAAAAGCACAAGAAACAGCAGCAGAACAAGACAAACAGTATTACATCAAACTAAAAAGTTTCTGCACTGGAAAAGAAACAACAAAGTATGGAAACAACTTATAGAATGGGAGAAAATAGTTGCAAACATACACCTTCAGAGGAGTCTGTGGTGTGGTCGCCCTCCCTTGCTGATTTAACGGGAGGAAAGCTTCTATTTCATCTCAGTTTCAGAGGTCACCTGTCAGAGGTCAGGACAGTCACCTGTCCCCACTACTTTAGGACCGAGACAAGGCCGAGCAGGGTGGCAGTAAGTGTGTGGTCACTGCTCACCTCGAGGAGGCCCAGGAAGCGCAGAAAGGGAGCTGGGGTACGCCCTGAGTGATCCACAGCACTTCCTTCAGCTGGGCCCAATCTCCTGGTTTCCACTACCTTCCAACAGTCTTTTCAATTATAAACCCATCAGTGGATAGTCTACCACTCAGATCACATCCCTCACTCCCCAAGAGCCCCAGCTCTGACTATTACTGCGAGAAGACCAAGCCTTCAACATGCGGGCCTTTAGGGGACATTTTATGATCCAAACCATAAAAAAAACTTATATCCAGACTATAAAATAAATCCTAGAATCTCAATAGTAAAAAACTTAAATCGACTGATTAAACAAGTGGGCAAGAGACTTTAAAGGATAATATTCAAAACACATAAAAATGGCCAATGGGTACATGAAAAAAAGATCACCATCACTAAGCATCAGGGAAATGCAAATAAAACCGCAATGAGACATCACCACACTCCAGTAAGAATGGCTAGTCTCAAGAAGGCTACACAGGTAACAAGCACTGGCAAGGAATTGGAGAAAAGAGAACTCTCGCACACTGTGGGAGTGTAATGGGAGTGTAATGTAATGTAATGTAATGTAATGTAATGTAATGTAAATTACTATAGCCATTGTGGAAAACCTTATGGATGTTCCTCAAAAATTAAAAACAGAAACTACCATATGATCCAGCAATCTCACCACTAGGTATTTATCCATAGGAAATGAAGTCAGTGTTCCAAAAACCCATGGCACATCTATGTTCATTTTAGTCCCATTCACAAGAGCCAAGTAATGGAAACCAGTTAGATGTGTACCAGCTGACAGATGGATTTTTAAAGTGTGGTGTTGTGGTTCCCCCAAAGCCTCACTCAGCAGGCTTCTAGAGTTTGTGACTGATTCATGGTTCAGTGCTGGCATTATAGATGAGGGCTACACCCGCCCTGGGGTGGGTAGCTTGCATGCAATACAAGGGAGAACAAGAGGTTCGCTGCTCCCCTGCTCCTCCCTTGTTGCTTTTGTTGTCTTCCGGCACATGACCTGTTGCCCTCTGCCATGGGTCACCCTGTATTGGAGCCAGCCGAGTATGGATTGAAACCTCCACCAACTGAGCTAAATAAACCTTTCCTTCCTTCATTTGGGGCATGGGGTATTTTGTCTCACCAACAAGTGAAACGTAACCAACACATGTGATATGTTTTCACAATGAAATACATAAAACAGAAGGAAATCTGGAGACTTGTGATAACCTAGAGGGAACTGCGATTATTACATTAAGTGAAATAAACTGAGCACAAAAAAGCAGGTACCACATGATCTCTCATTTATGCAACATCTAAAAACGTTAACCTCAAAAGCCAGGTGCGGCAGATACCTTGTAGGCCTTAGCTCTTCCGAGGCTGAGAGGGGAGGAGAGGGGAGGCAGGCGTCTGTGAGTGGAGGGTGGAATGGTGGTAGCCAGAGACAGGCACAGAAGTGGGCAACATGGGAAAAGACTGATCAATGTGTGGGTACTAAGTTTACAGTTAGCACTACAGTTAGCGCAAGATGTCCTCTTGCACTGGAGGGTGACTATAGGTTACAATAATGCAACGTAAGTTTCAAAAAGCTAGAAGAAAGTACTTTGAAAGTTTTCACCTACAACACACAAACGTACTACTTTTTACTGGATCTTTTTCACAATCTTGTCTCTAACTAGAACTGTTACATCGTATCATCATGCTCCTTATCTAGTTCACTGACAAACACTATTATTCAGAGTTGTCTTTAATGTCTTACATAATATACACCTTTAAATGCCAAATGGCGCCACGTAATCTCACATTTCGATCAACCCAATCACTGCTTCCAGTTTTGACTTTGCCTTGGGCTTTCTGATGATTACGAACAGTTTCACAACACAGGCCCCAGGTCCCTGCTGAAGTAATACGAGCCCAGCAAGCCTGTGGGACAAGGGTAGACATGGGAGAAACGGCAGCAAAGACAGAAATTCTACGGACATAGAATTTAAATATAACCCCACTGCCAGTTCATTTAGGAGAACAAAAAATATTTTCTGTATGTTGAGATGCTGAAAAGAAAACTCACATGCCTTATATAAAATGATCACGGCAATTCTAAAGCAAGACAATTCTAAGGTACGAACCTGCTAGGAGAAAAACTGAGACGTGCGTGAGCAAGCGATTCAAGCAGGCTGTGCAAGGGAGTTAGGGCCACAGCTTGAACTGTGCTCTTCTCACCCTTTCCAAGAATGTGATTCAATTTTATGTCAGTACTAACAGGGAAACTGATTTGACTTAAAGCGTTGCTCTTATCCTGAACATACTGTTGCACAACGTGGCCATGCTGTGTAAGTACATACTGTGATGTACAATCTGTTCTGGGCTCTTTGCAGGGAGGGGTAGCGTGCTAGGGATTTAAGTCAGGGTCACTTCCATGCTAAGCAAGCACTCTACCACCAAGCTATGTCCACAGGCCCCATACTTTATACTTCCTTAGGGAAAAAAAGAGTCATTCTTAGGGGCCGGGGATTTAGCTCAGCGCCTGCCTGGTGAGTGCGAGATCGTGAGTTTGATCCCCGTACCAAAAAAAACCCCAAAAACGAAAGCCTGTGTTCCCATGTTTCTACACTTAACACCAAGTCAATCTGACTGATTTCAGTTCAAAATACACTGTTAAAATAACAGCATTTCACCACACAAATGTTTGACATTTTCTATGTGTTAAAAGGTGTAAGATATTTTCCTGTAATTATTCTAGATTTTGAATGTTGCTAAACTCACTGAATTTACAGGGACTAGAAGACAGCGTCTTCTCAGAACGTGAGAAGTTCATTTTGGGCCTAAATAGTCTAAACAGCAGACCTGTCATCAGAATCACTCTATATCAAACTTGTATGTGGGAAGATTAACTTCTCTTTTACAGCAATAACAATGTACAAAGCATGTGACGCAGTTTCATTAACACGATTATGCTGAAGCACATATCACCCTTGGAAAATCAGAGTGAACATCAGACTGCTGAATCTCAAGGCTATTTCCTGAAATGGAAGTTTTATGAAAAAAAAGGGTAACAAATTCTTGAGAGAAAATTTAATGCTTAAAACAAACCTGACTGCAAAAAATTTAGAAAGCGCACACTTTCTGTTCTCTGACTTTTAAGGACTGCATAGTACTTCTAAATCCACAACGTAATTTTCACAGTTCAGCCTTGATATAGTTCGTACCTGAAAGGAAAGAGTCAAATGGATTAAACTACTGTTTAAAAATCATCCAACTAGGACAACGATGGGATTTTCTGCTGACATATTTTTCTCAATTTTGTGGTCTCTCTATAAGGAAACCTTAAGGAGGCCCGTGGAGCTCATCTCTATTAGAAGTGCCGTCATATATTCTCTGACGTTGCACAATCCACTCGGAGACAGCAGGGCCAGGGCAGCTATCTGCACAAGAGGGGAGGAGGGAAGAGTCCACAGAGGCTTCATTTCTCGCCTTGATTTCAAAGATCTGTTCTGGAGAATTCTCACAGGTCTGGCAAAGTTAAGGACTTGTATTTGCTTCTTACGGCATTCTGGAAACACACATCGCACACTCTTCCCCAGCCCTCTTGATGTGTTTCTCATGACCACAACAGAATGCGCTCCAGAATTTTATCTTTTTCACTACTGGATATATACACAAGCCAAACACTATTCTAGGGATTTAGAAGGCACACACTGCTCATCCGACACAGAGATACAGCTATTTGTCTTGAAAAAGAAATGCAGGCATGAAAGCCAACTTTAGAACTTTTAAACTTCATTCCTCTCAAATCCTGTACTGTTTTTTTTTTTTAAATGTCTAAGGTTGGGTGTGGTGACACACATCTGTAGTCCCAGCACTTGGGAGGCTGAGGCAAAAGAATTGCCAGCCTGGATGTACAGCACGACCCTGCCTCAAAAAAAAAAAAAAAAAGTCGTCAATAACAGCCAGGCATGACGGCACATGTCTACAATTCCACCTATTCAGGAGCCTGAGAGAGAAGGATAGCGAGTGTGAGGGCAGCCTGGGAATTTTAGTGACAGTGACTTAACATAAAAGGGGCTGCGGGTATAACTCAGGGCTCTTGGGGTTTAATTCTGAGTGCTGCAAAAATAAGTAAGTCTAAAGCAGGTTTTGCTGATGAAAATCAATTCAAACAGCAGTGCCAAGATGACTGCTATTTAAGTGTAATAGCCTTGTGATTTTGTTTTTTAAAAGTCCTCATATGTATACATAAAATATACAAAATCAGTACACACACCTTTATGACAAAAGCTACAGGAATTTCCCTTAAAGGGGCTGGGGATGTAGCTCAGTGGCACTGTACCTGCCTAGCGTGCACAAGGTCCTGAGTTCAATCCCCAGTACCACCAAAAAAGTTTCCCTGAAGGTTTTAACCCCATTTACTCTGTAAAAAGGCATACATGAATCATATTCCGTTATTTGTAAAGTTGCTCCTATTTGCATTTCCTTTCTGTCTCTGTTTTTGTGATACTGTGAGTAAAAAGAATTAACAGGAATGAGATAAGATTGAGATGGCTCCGCTTTAATGTCTTACAGGAATCTAATGGAAAATTTCACAAATAACTCGAGACCAGGTATAAGAATATATGTACTAAGCTGATACAAACAAAATAAAACTTATGAATGTACCTCTTTGACTATTCTCTGTAGCTTTTCATGAAAATTAGTCTCTTTTGGTTCTGAAACTTCAAGGAAATTATACAGCAGAGTTAGTCCTTATTAACTCTCTTCGAAGCTAATGGGCTTTTTATTCAAATTAAACAATGTTAATCACAAAGATAAAAACACAGTACTTCTAATATAAATACTGTTACTCTGTGCCTGTTTCTGTGTCAAAAAAAATCAGTTTTCTGTACTAGAGACATGTCTTATTTGGGGGGTTTTCATGAAGTAGCTGATATACGCCATATGCTTCCCAAACCCAGTGAGAAAAGGACAGTAAGTCACTAACTAACAGCACCAGATCCACGCGCATCTCTTGTACTTTCTTCCTATCCTCACCTTGAGGATTTTGCATGTCCTGCCTGTTCCCCTACCCCAGCTTGGCGGCCATACATTCCACAAACCAAGCAAAGGCCCTTAGGGTGGGGCCCCTTCAGCCATTCTCTAGTCAGTGATTCTCATCTTCAATCAACACTGAACAGTTTAATGCCACTCTGGGCATGTTTCTGTTACCCTTCCTTCCCTTGACTCAAATTTCTTCCTGGTCTCCATATTAGGGCCTAGACTTTATTTTTACCATTCCAGGTAATTCTAATGTACCACCAAATCTGAGAAACATTGCTCTGAAATTCTGCCCAGTGGAAAGTTTTATAATGGTAACATTTAAAACCATCAAATCCAAGATTCGAAGAGCCATTTATCCTGCATGAAACTGGGTCTTTTAATAACTGGGCCATGCAGGGACGCTAATGCTGCCTGTTTGGGTACTGTCAATGTCCCAGGCTACCTCCATCGTTCTCAAAAGATGAGGAAGAAAAACACAAGCAGGGTTTTCATCACCCTCTAGCACAATTCTTTCTCCTGACTCTCCTTCAGCATCGGAACTTACAAGGCTGCCGTGCTTCAGCTCTGCTCACTGTGCCCCTCCGGGCTGCTGGGATCACAGCTGTTCCTGAGCTTTTACCCCTCTAACGTAAGCCCCTGGACAGGGGTGGCCAAGGGTCTGAGTTTCACCTGGACAACGCAACATTTGTGCTCAGACCCAAACACCCAGCCAGTCATCTCTTCCTCTCACCTACCACAGCTAATCCACCAGCAAGACACTGTTTTTCACGTCTGCCGCTCCCACCTGGCCCGGCGGCTATCTGGACTTCCTTGACAGGCTAATTCCAAACCCCTTGCTTTTCGAAATGTCAACTGAATCATACGATAATATTGATCTTCATTCCAGTCTTGCAGTAATTACCTGATGCACTACAATCAACTCCAAACTCCCTGCAAAACTTAGGCAACTCCTTGTGCTCCCATAGTAAAGCCTCCCAACAACCCTTCCTGTCACTTTCATTATCTTCACCACCACTCAGAAGCTCCTGGGCTGCTACAAGATTCACAGGACATAAACAGCTCAAGGAGTTCCAAGGAAGCCTGTCAGCAAGAACCCTCCTCAGTGATAAGACTGACACAGCAGGCCCTGGGGAAAGACAAGGTCTGCTCCAGCTTTCTGAGTTACCCCATCCCCTCCCCTTCCTATACCCTTCCCACGCCAGGGCTTTATCAGAACCACCACCACCACCAGCCCCAGCAGCTACAGAATCTAATTATGGCCACTCTCCCAAAACACGTAAGCCCTGTCCCCCGGAGCCGTGAAGGTAAACACCAGGGTGCAGGTGACCAGGCTCACATGACTATGTCGCAGCTGATGCTGGGGTAGCACATAACACTACTGGTTTCCTCCTCCCAGATCACTGGTTTATCCTTTACAGCTTACACACAAGTGTATGCCGGCGAGTGCAGTTAGCACTGCCCCTGAAAGAGCCAACTTCCCCGTCAAGAAGGCACTTGGTGACAGCACAAAGCAGACAGAGGTGAACAGTACACCACAGGATCTCCTGCAGCCTGTAGCCTCCAATTACAGGCCTGAAGTCAAGAAAAGAACCTGAAGCAGAAATCTGAAGGCAAAAGCAAAGACTGGAGGGCAGAGAAAATACAACCAGGCAGGAGAAATAAAAAAAAAAAGATCAGTGTGACTGAAAGGCAAGGAAAACCATAGTCGTTTAGATCTCCGTTTGCACAAGTGGTATTTTAAAGCCTGGAGTTTTCCATGCTATCTCGAAGTTTACCCCTTGAGATGGCTATACTGTCTCAGCCCCATAGAGCTGCATTCGTAATTATAAGCTCTATTCTGCGGGAGACAATGAGGCCTGGAAAGTAACTTGCCAGTGTTCCATTAACAGCAAAGCAATTATTTTTGTCTCTCCCTAAAATACGTGTAAGACACGTACCAGCGGTGAGGGAGCCCTGAAACTAGTCACTCAAGTCACTGTGGGGCTAACAAGTAGTCAAACTTGTCCTCTCCGAACAGTCAGGCAACACATCAGCGGACTCACTTTTCAACTAATTGTTTTCAGTCATAAAGATGTAAGCATAGTAAAATGTTTTCTAGGAGAGGATTAGTGACCATTTAAGAAACTCTGCCTGGGCGATTAACTTTCAGTTGCAAAATACACATAAAATACTTGGTGGGAATACCGTCTCTTTTTTTACATGTGTACATACTTATGGTATGAACATGCTATTTTAATGTGTACACAACGTAGAATGGCTAATCAAACTACCATATGCATTACTTCACATACTTACTTTCTTGTACCAAGAATTGGTACAGGTATTCTATCCGTACTAATTTTTAAGTATATGATATATACTGTTAACTATGGATACCACAACCGACAATAGACCTCTGATGGAAGTACTGATATTTAAATCACACTTTGCTATACTGTACAGAATTTTGCATTGTACAAAATTTTGCTTTGCACAAAAGTAACACTGTTTTCAATAGAACTATAAGACTTTATAATCAGAAAAAATATTTAAAAACAGATATACTAGCAAAAAGTCAATTCAATTAAAAGATAGGTAAAGGATTTGAACAGAACTTCTGCAAAGAATAAATACAAATGACTAATAAGCAAATATTCAACATCATTAACCTTCCGAGAAATGTCAATCAAAGCCACAAGATAGCATGTCACACTGTTTAGGACGGCCAGTAAGCGTTGCAGAGGAAGTAGAAAAACCAGAGCCTTTATACACTGCTGGTGAGAATATATTCAGGCAGTCTGTTAAACACAGGGGTACCACGTGACCCAGCAATTCCCCTTCCTACATAAACACCTAGGAAAAATGAAAATATATGTCTACATAGAAATTTGTAAACTGCAATACCTCTCACAATATCAGAAGGTAAAAACCCAGATGTCCATCCACAGATGAATGGCTAAACAAAATGTGGAATATCCATATGGGCCATAAAAGGGAATTATGGTAGAGACCCATGCTGTAACTTGAACACTGTAAACATTATGGAAAGTGACAGAAGTCAATCACAAAAAATCACAGAATACACAATTCCATTCACATGAAAGCCCACAACAGGGAATTCTAGAGACAGAAAGTAGATCCAGGGGCTGCTTAGGGCTGAGCTCAGAGATCTGGAGTGGGAACTTAAAGAGCACAGGATTTATTTTGAGGTAAACGAAAATGTTCCAAAACTGACTGTGGTTGTTTATCTTGTACACCACCTGTTTTCCCTGCTGTGGAAAAGAAAAAGATACAAATGGTCTAAGCTCTTCATTTTTCTCTCATTCGCTTGCAGCTCTGCCCTGGTCTCTGGATTTTTGTGTGCTTTCTCAATTTGTGTGCTTATCTCCTGTTTGTCTCTCCTCATTCCCACTCATCATCTCTCTGCTCCCACTACCCCAAAACCACACTCACAATTTCCTGAGTTTTCTCAGAACTCACACAACAGGTGAGTCACTCAGCCATATCTTTCTTCACATTTAAAATGACTAAATGTTTAAAATGTTACATGTTCTCTATTCATGTTTAAAATGTTACATGTTCCCTGCTCATGCCACAACAAAACACAGCAGCAGTTCTTAGCCTGCACTGGAAGAATTTTAGATACAATTCAGGTTCCTAATTACAATTTAAGGGTACAGTGATGCTTCAGGAAAAGTACACCAACAGTCACAACTGATTAACACTCTGTCTATGGTCTTGGGGGCGCAAAGTATGAGAGTATAAAGTGACTTCTGAATCACTACAGAATTTTAATGCAAGAAGAGCTAATGAAAAAGTTAACTAAGTTGCTAGAATCCTTATTTCTGGTCTCCTTTGTTTTTGATATCCAAAATATAATTCTTGTATCTTAAATATTCTTTTTTCTAATTTCCTGTATGTCATATAAACTGACTGAAGTGTAGGCCCACCTCCATGTGCCAGGCATAGTTACCTGCTTACATTCCTTCCTTGGTCACAAGATGCTCATTCCTTCTTTAGAGAATTTGCATTCATTATTCTTCCTTCCTGGAATGCTATTTTCTCTGGCACTGGTATGCCCAGTTCTCTCCTGCCCTTCAGGTCTGGCATAAATGATCCCACCTTTCCTGAGCAATCAACCTGAGGCAGACCTGTTACGATTTAGATCTAAAAGGTCCTTCTAAATTCTTGAGTTCAGAAGTGGGGGCTTTTGGAAGGACTGGATCACAGGGGTACTATGCTCAGCAGTAAGTTAATCCTTGATGAGTTAATAAATGAGTATATTGTTAGGTGAGGGCTGGTGGGGAAAGCAGATCATTGGGGGTATGCCCTATAGGATGTATCTCTCTTCCTGCGGTTTCCTGTCTGCCACAAGTTAAGCAGCTTTCTTCTGGTAGGCCCTTTCGCCATGTCATTCTGCCTTGGAGTGTACCACAGACTGAACCCTCTGAAACTTTATGTCAAAATAAACCACTCTTCCTTTACAGTGTGACTGTGAGGTACTCTGTCCCAGGGACAACAAAGTAATTAATATACTTTCTCTAGTTCTTCTCTGCCACATTACCTATCACATGTTTACTTTTTAACACCATGACCCAATACCATCTTTAGTTTTACCTCCTTATAGTCTCGCTCCACCTGGATATAAACTTCATGAAAGCAGACAGTCATCTCATTTACCATTAAATGCCTGTACCTGTAACAGCCACTTGCAGAGTCAGCAGTACAATCAACCCTTAGCTAACAAAATAGTATATGATTGATTATCCACTCTACACTTCTTCAGACAAAAACAATGCCATTAAACATTACTACCAATTTTCAAATATATAATCAAAAACATTAATTGTACATAACCAACAGTCTCTGAGGAACCGAAGCAGTTCTGGGTAAGAAGGAATTCCTCACAGCACTTAGGGAAATTCTTCGCTACATAAGATCTTCAGTTGAAAACCCCTATCAATGCTTGTATCTGTGTCTGTTTGTCTTGCTATTGAACACCATCTGCATCAAAAGCAGTCTGTCAGGACAACTGGTTCCCATCTGAAAGAGGAGTTTGTGATTTCATAGGAAGTTAGCATTGAATTATTTCTTTCATACATAAAACATCTTATCTAAAATAAACAGAATATGGAACATGGGAATGTATGTACCTGTTATGCCGCCACCCACCATGCCACTGCACCCAGAAGCTTCAAGCTGGATGGTGGCAATCTAACTTCCTCAGACTTCTCTTTTTTGGGAAAGTGTCAATGCTAAATAATAAGAAACAAGGTTATATCCTGAATAATACTCAACTGTTGCTCCTGTTGCCAAGACCTGTTCTCACTTCTGGACTATTTGACATTTCCTTACAACCTTGCCCAAAAACCTATGTTGCCAAGACCTGTTCTCACTTCTGGACTATTTGACATTTCCTTACAACCTTGCCCAAAAACCTATTAAGAAAAAGAATCGCGGTGTATGTCTTCCTTATACCATAAAGAGTAAATTTATCCATCCACAGACCCTTAAAAAGTAAGTCCTATTACTATAATACATGGGGAAAATTATTATCTATATGCTGAATGGGTAATCAAACAAGTCTCTCTGCAGACAAGCATGTCAAAAAGTATGGCTGTCCTTAGTAAAAAAGCTGAACTGCCACACAGAATTCAGCACTTTGCAAAGTAACCTTTATTCCTGGTTCTTTGACTCAGAGAGTAACTGTATCACTGTATTAAAAAGCCAGCTATATAGTTGCAAGGACCAGCATCTGTGTATAAAATATACAGTGGTACTTGAACAATTATAAAATGTATTTGACTTCACAATTCAATTCAAGCAAAATATTCATATTTTTGTACCTACAATCTGCCAGATACGAGGTATGATCAAAATATAGTGAAATTTAAATCTTAAAAATTTTATTACAATTTATTACAGACTGCATTCATCTCCCTCAAAATATTCCCCCTTGCTTCCAACACACATTATTCTCCCATTCTTGCCACTTTCTGAAGCAGCTCTGGGAGGCCTTTTTAATGTCTTTACAAGGTATGATAAAAAAAAATATGGTCAATGCTGCTACTGCATACCATCCAACAGAAAGGTAGACTCATACATACGACAGTGTATCCTTATCCACCAGACCTGGTACCGTGTGACTACTGGCTTGTCCTCAAAGTCAAAAATGACCAGGAGAGGTAAATGTTTTCAACTGATCTGGGTTGTGAAGGTAATCGAAACACACAACTAAAGACACTCATAAAAGGATTTCCAGAACTGCTTCCAAAAGTAGCAAGAATGATGGGAGCAGTGTGTTTAAAGTGAAGGAGAATATTTTGAGAGAAATTAATGACACTATGGCAGCGTTTTTTGCTGAAAAATGTTTTAATTTAAACACTCACCTTACTGTTTTTATCCTATCATGTAGTATTAGGCATTAAGTTATGGATTCTGTCTGAATTTAGGAGACCAAAACAAAGAGAAAAAGATTAACTGAATCCAAAGTGGTATCCTCTGTGAGTCATAGATACCTAGTGTTCTATGCGGTACACTACAAGCAGCCCTCACTTTTTCTGACATATTTTTCCTGGAGTATGTATCTTAATGAGTTTGCAAAATAATCTTGCTACTAGTAGTGGTGCCAAAAAAACTGTACTAAATAGCATCAAATAAAGTGGTAAACAATATATCTAAAACATTTCAATAATTAAGAGAATCTCCATTACTATACAACAAAAAAAATTAAGCCTTGTCCTACAATGCACAAAGTCATCATACTTCGTAAGTTTTCAAGAGTAAAGAGATGTAAATAACATAATGGTTTTGAGAAGTGTTACACATTGATCAAGTCTTTTTTTGCGGGGGGGTATTGGGAATCAAACTCACAACCTCCAGCTTGCCAGGCAGGTGCTTAAGAAACTGAGCTAAATCCCCAGCCCCAAAAGTCATTTTTTAATAACTGTAATCTGATCTCTTTCTGGAAAAAAAAAATGGTGCAATGCTTTTCTCAATAAATTCCTCTTTTTTAAAAAAGAACATCTGAAATCACCCCACTGACTTTGGAGCTGCCTTCAAAGTATTGCCTGATTTTTAATAATCATTCACAGTCATGTTAGCAGTGTAACTTCTTCAGTGAAATGCATTTTTAAAGACAAGTCCACAACACAGTTTTGGCAAGTGTCATGAAAGATCACCCATTGTAAAATCCGAGACACCCAGTTTCAAACTGTCACGTGATCGGAGCCACGCTGGGTTTCAATTTACCCAAGTGTACAATAGTCACGATGGCCACCTCACCACTGCCTGGAAAACATTTTGTAGACCCTTCAATAAATGGCAGCTGTTATTAATGTTACTGTTGATAAAGTCATCTTTTCCTCTCTTCTATCCTCTTGGTTTATTTAAAGTTAATACTTTGGTGGTATGCAATCAGATCCAATGAAGGCCAACAGGAAAAGACAACTAAACAAAGTACTTTGAAAACAAACCCTCTCACCACCGTCCAACAATTACTGTGTTATTTGAGATTATCTAGTCCTTTTCCTCCAACACAAAATTCATCCCACTGCATTACTAAAACTAGAATAAATGCACATCCTGACTAGTTTACCATACACCAGATGAAAGCAGACCGAAGAGAGAAACTGAGAACGCAAGCTGCAAGCAACATTAGAACGCCCAGGAGAAAATTCCATGAAGGAGCACAGGACCAAGAGTGAACTGACTGCCATCGGACTGTAGACCTAACATTCAAAATCATAAATGTGGAAAGTAAACAATGGTTAAAAACAGTAAATTTTATGGGGTTTTTTTACTCTAATAACAAATAAACAAAAACAAAAATTCCCGTGAGTTGGGGATTGGCCCATTTTGTATCCTTAGTACCTGGAACACATCACAGGGTTACATACCCAGTGAGTATTTGTTGAATGAAAGTAGAGAAATGGGTCTACTGATAGGACACGTGTAACTTTTTCTAGTTTCCAACCCGGTGAACTATGAAAAATAAGCATAAATAGAAAATCTAACCATTGCTTATGAAAAACATACTTGGTAAGTTTACTACTGACACTGATACCTGCCTGGTTCCTGCATCTTTCTATGCTTCTGAACACAAGTCCCAAGGATTCCATTTGTCTCACACCAAAGGGACAGGGAAAGGGTATAATGAATTGTTTTAAAGGAGAAAGAAGATGGCAGGCTGAAGTCTGTCAGTTGACAAGTAAGCAGCATCTCCCTAGGGCCTGCCAAAACGGTGATCAGGGCTGACCAGTTTAGAATGACTTGTTTCACTAGCAAGACCTGCAGATTTACACTCATATTTCATAACCACAGGTAGAATATAAAAATCTTCACATCTAAAATATACTTCAAAACTCAAGTATAAAATTCCAATATGCTCATTTTTAAAATTATAGCTTTGTCAGCAAACTATCATTATTAACGTGTATATGGGGCAGCCTTTTAGGTAGGCTACAGTGATTTGTAAATGAATCATGGTTAAGAGAGGTCAGTCTATTAGCTTACATGTCCTTCCCTAGCTATTAAAACTTTAAGTATCCCAAATAGAAGAAAATTCATTTCTTAGGTCTTATAAAACTCACCTGTTAGGTTACCACTGGAGTTGTGCAGAGGTGCAGGAGTCTCTTGAGAATCTATAAAAAAATAAAGATATCACATTATGAAAGAACATTTAATATTAAGCTAAGAACACTGCCAACATGTTCCTTTCTGCCCCCAGGGGGTGGTGTGTGGGGGAGGGTATATTATTCCACAGGAAGTTCTACTTTTGTCATGGTTGCTATGAAACATACCTTGGAGCTATCAGTAAATTTGAAGTTGTATTATTGGCTCTTTCTAGAGAGAGAACACCCAGCTATGCAACAAACACAGACTACTTACAATGTGCCAGCCAAACAGCTTTGCCAAAATTCATTTATGCACATGAAGACAGAGAAAAAGAGATACACAGTGATTTCTGCTATTGACAACTCTTTCCTTCCACATGGGGTGGGTGGCTCATCTCCGGAGGGGCCATTTCTACTTCTGGTGCCTGTAGGTCTTCACAATTCCCCTAACTTCAGACTATGGAGAAATGAACTGGGTAGCATTTTCATTTTTTAAGTCTTCTCAGTATGAATTTTTTTAATGCTGTTTAACCTTAAAATTTAGAAAAAAGAATTTTTTTGTCTTTTTGAGACAGGGTCTCACTATGCAGGTCAGGCTGGCCTTGGGCTCACTTTGTAGCCCAGACTGGTCTCCAACTTGCAACAATCCTCCTGCCTCAGCCTCCTGAGTGCTGGATTACAGGAGTGCGCCACCATGTCCAACTTAGAAAAAAAAAGTTAAAACTGTTTCAGTTAAGCAACTTTTCCACTGGGGCTTGTTCACTTTGAATCTTTGTATAATAGAAGATTAAATACATATACCACAAGGGAAAAGAGCAAGTGTATTATTGTATACTTCCTAAAAAGATGAATGTCTCACATTAAAAAAAAAAAAACACCTCAGAGAAAGTAAGCAAGAAAAATGTTGAAGTCTTTTACTACCATCTTCCTCAGGCAAATGTCCTCCTGATGGGACTAAAATCCATTTATCATAAAAGAATACAGTATAAGATTAAACTTGAAATAGGTCGGGATCAGTAGACTGTGCAGATAAATCACCATTATAAAGTGCTGTGGTCTTGCGGGGAGCATTTACCTGCATGAGCTCATCTAACCTCACCCACAATGCCAACACAGGAGTACCATCTTGCAGTGACAGGAAGGCAGGAGGCCACCCACCTAGTTAAGTGGCAGTCTGGATTTCTCGCAGGGTGACTGATCACAAAGCCTGCACCTGACTGCAAAAGCAGAAGGGATTTTCTTCCGTAAGTCTGTTCTGCCCAGCAGGGCACTACCAGCTGCTGAACCCCTATACCACTAGGTCAGCCTTTGAGTCGTCCCTCTTTCTTGCTCCAAGTGCAGCCCATCAGCAAGTGATCAGTCCCAGCACCTAAATGTTTACCTCCAGTTTCACTGTCAAGTTTCACCTGGCTGCTGCATAAACCTTGTTTTTTGGTCCTCCTGCTGTCATCTCTAAGATGACTTCATGGCAATCTACTCCAACCCTTTAATACAGCTGTTTCCTGTAAAGTCCTGTGTTGCCTATGTTGTCCTGTTCTGATCAGCTGTTTCCACACTACCTCAACCTTTACAATTTTCAGTGCTGACAGTAAATAGTCCCTTCTCTCCCCTAAGCTTGCTAAAGGTGGTTCTCACTATTCTCGGTGAAAACGACCCTTCTGCCCCCTTCTACCAAGGTCCTTCTCTGGATTTCCACAATCTACCCTGTTTGATGTGTTCAGTCTCACCTTACTTCAACTGTAGATATTTATAAAACTATGCAGGAGACTGAATAATATTTTAAAAGCAGAATTTCAAAGATGTTTTTAGCGTTTCCCACAGTATTCTACACAATAGCAGTATTGTGGAATTAAAAGCATCACCTGTTTTAAAAGCAGAACTCACCTCGTGTGGCTTAATGGTGACATGATTGACAGTATGGATTCTGAACTGAACTCAAACATGTATTAGTTGCTTTACTTTAAATTTGCTTATCTCTAAGCCTCGATCTATCCACCTATAAAATAAGACTAATATTAAAAGGATCCAATGGGATGATTTATGAACCTCCATTAACATAGGGTGGGGTATACAGAAAATATGGCTAGTAAACATTAGCTATGTAAAAGCTTTAGTGTGAGTGTTAACAAGATTACTATGTGTATCTCATAAAGTCACTTTATACCAACTATATAACGTTTATAAAGACAAACTCATTTTTTTGAGAAGTCATTATACCTTCAGCCCACTTTGGATATGAATTCATGAAATCAGGGTTCTCCTAAAGTAGAGAATCCCAAATTTTCCAAATAGCAGCAACCTATCAGGATAAATAAAAAGCACAGTGAACGTAAAAATAGGACACAGAAGTGTGTTATGTGGGCAAAAGAAAGCAAGGATACACCAACTTTCTTTACTCAGTTATTCACTAGACAAACAAAGCAAAGGTTTTATTTTAACACACAAAGCAACTGGTTTTTAAAAACGAAAACGCCCCCTCCATAAATACTAGTACAAAATTTGCACCAAAGTAGTGGACGGACTTTTTATTGATCTTTTCTTAAATTAACTCAAAAGTAGGGCCACGAAGTCAATGTTACACGTACAGTTCAACAAACAAACCAACAGAAAATTCAACAAAACAGTTAATACACTCAGATTATTCCAGCAGAGAAGCAGGTGTTGCTCCTGAATCGTCCCAGTTATGCAAACTGGTCTCATTATCACTTGTTGGGTAAACTAATCTAAAGCTAAATATCCAATCGCTCCTCGGCCTTTTGGCTAAGATCAAGTGTAAAGCTAAACATCCAGAGGCTAGGCAGAATTCACTATGCAAACCTTGGGTCACTTACAGCAACTTATTCTAGTTTATGGGATCATTACCAGGTGAATCGACGTCTCCCTATAGTTGACAAAAGGAAATACTGAAGAATTTACACAGCGAAGTCCAACTTCTGGGCCTTCTCCACAAAGTTCTTTTCAAAGTCTCCAATGGGCCAAAGCCCTAAAGGGAAACAAAACTCCCCTCAACGGGAACGAAATGCCAACATCTTTAGGTGACACAGCCTGGGGTTCCGGGCGCCGCGCAGCCCCGCGGACGCACACGCCGGGTGTCGGGGCCTCAGCTACTTGGGCGGGGGCAGGGCGCGCTCACCACGGGCTCCCACCAAATTCCCCGGCCCCGAAGTCCAACTTGACGCATCGGATCCCCTCTCACTCATCCTGGTGGATTTCTGAAAGG
>PVJX010022892.1:0-29950 GCA_004027295.1 Dolichotis patagonum
TGAATCTGCTTCATAAATTCTAGGTTTTTTCTGAATTCTTCATTAAATTTTTCTCTCCATTTGTGTTCCTCCATTCTTCTGTCTGTGTCTTCTTGAGAGGTGCCCAGCCCTTCTTTTATTAATCTACTTATCTCTTGTTTAATTTGAATTAATATTTCAGTTTTGGTCCCGCTTACGAGGTCCTGAAGATATCTCTTTAAGTCCGCTAAGGCTGTGTTTGATGTTGCATTTTTGCTGCCCTCAGTCTCTTTTGTATTTACCTCTCTTGCATCAATGTTCTCAGGGTTGCGGGCTGGGAGTGTTTTCTTATTTCTCCCTTTCGTCATGTTTTTGGTTCCTTCCATACAAGTGTACAGTGTAATTCCCAGACCCTTTTCTTGTTGTTTAAGGCTCCTCTAGAGGGCACAGGCTAGGAGCTTTAGCCCTCTTCAATAGGTTATCAGAGATTAGAGTTCACCCTAGGGCAGTGTGCACTAGCTCCTCCCTTCTGGGCCAGTCAACCTTTGCAGGCCTTCACTGAGCCAGTGTGCACTGATCTCAGGGAAGTAACTGGGTCCCTGCCAGGGGTGCGGCCTAGTCCAAGCAGATTCCACCAATCCGCTTGGGGAGGGGAGTAACCAGCTGAAGCCACTTCCTTATGGAGTTAGGGCTGTCCTGCCCAAATCCAACATGTCGTCCAGTCGGTTTCCCCTTTCCCATGGGAGGTTCTTATTCCCATCACTCACCGAGACCCGGAGAACTGCTGGGCTCCCTGACTCCGACCCCAGCGCGGCTGCAGTGGGAATCCACGGTGCCTCTGGGTGGGTCGCGCGCAGAGCCGGTCCCGGCGAGCTGCACCAAGGGCTGTTCAGCTCCAATCTCCGGCGGCTCAAGCCAGTCACTTCCGTGCGTATCGCTTGTTCAGGTCGGGCAGGAATTCAGGCGTCTCGAGGAGGGTGCCGTGCTTGCTGATCTTATCTTCACTAATAGTAGCCCCACAACCTCATATTCGCGTGGTTTTTTTTTCACTTTAGTTTCTTCGTGGGTTGTGAGAGTCTATCTCTCTCTGTTTGGGTCTCTCCAGGCATTCTGGCATTTGAGCTGTCTCTGTCAGAGAGGGTCTCTCTCCTGCTACCTACCAGTCCACCATCTTGTCTCCTCTCCCCTCTTTTAAAATTTTTTGACAGATGTCCTGTGTTTCTTAACACAGTGTACAAGCTTAACCCATTCCTGGATAGAGGAAATGAGTAGAGAACAGTGGCATCTACCAGGATTGGAACAATTAAAGGAGGAAAGAGGAGGCGAGGGGGAAAAAAACAAGTTTTCCTGTAGGACATCGAAGTGAAAACACCAAGTGAGCAATTAGAGGTTTGAGGCCAAAGCCTCGGAGAAGCCAAGGGTGAGGCAAAGACACGGGACAGGCGAATGTCAGCCCAAGGAAGACCAGGCAGATCCTAAGGCTGGCTGCATGACAGGGGCGCTGAAGGGATCCTCCCTCCAGTAGATGGGCCCATCTTTTCACACTTTGGTGATGCCCTTCAGCCTGGGGCTCCCCTCAGCAAGTGTGGGTGCAGAGGATCAGGCGCCAAGGCCGTTCCTTCACTTACTCCTTCTGTGAGGCTTGGCAGCCTGGGTGTCAGGGATAGGATTTACTTGGGAAGATGGCATCCATCCCACAAAAGAAGACCCCTGCCAGGCACCCTGGCCATTCTGAGAAACTTGCCCTGGAGCCAGCACGAGGCCTCGTCAGGCAGGCAGAGCTGTGGTTTGGGTCTGGAATGTCCCTTTAATACCCTTGTGGCTGAGGTTTTGTCCCCAGCCATGGAGCTATTGGAAGCTGTTGGACCCTTGAAGAGGTGGGGCCTCCTTACCGAAAGTGAGGTCGCTGGAGACGCCCTCAGTGGGGATGTGGGACCCTGGTTCCTGCTTTCTTTGCTCCGTGGTCACCATGAGGACAGCAGCCCCCTATACTACACACTGCCACCATGTTGCACCTCCTGGGCCACCACAGCCTGCAATGCCACAAGGCCAAGCAACCATGGACAATTGTGAGCCCAAGGAAACCTCTCCTTCTTATACATCACTTATCTCAGGTATTTTGTGACAGTGACAGAAAGCTGGCTAACACTCAAAGCCAGCATTTTGCCTATCAGAAAGCCTCAAGCCCAGCTGCACCCAACTTCACCTCACTGCTTGAGGCTGGCAGAAGGGTCTCCACTTGGGGACCCTTAGATGACATCCTGTCAGCCCTGTTCACCCCATTTTGTAGCCAGCATTCGAGGCTCCTGGTATCTGTGCCATAATTCTCATGCGCAACAGGGTTGGAGGGCTGGGATTTGAACTCAAGCCCTCAGAATAACAGCACCTGGCTGTACAACTCCAGTTAGGATCCCCTTCAAAGACTCAAAGGAATAAGGAGTTACAGTCCCATCCCAGCAAAGAATGTGGGCGCCCTACCAGACCTCTGATTCCTCTGATGTTTTGGACGCTGCCCCCCAACCACTGCTGCTGCAGGGCCTACAGCTCATGGCGGACCCCACCAGCTTCCTCTTGATCATTAGTCATCGTCAGACAACTGACCCGTCTTGCAAGCGTGTAGCAGCCACACTGATACCTCCCTGAGTGACTCAGGGGTAGTATAAAAGAGCTGCAGTATAAAAGCCTTTCTGCTGTCTCCAGGTGCAACTGATGTTGTGACGCAGATTGTGCTCCAGAGCTCACCAAGCAGATGAGGTTGGAGTGAGAGTCACCCAATGCCACACTCATGCATGTTCTCTTTGTCCCTCACCATGCTGCATCTGAGGCCCACACTGCTCTCTGCAGAAGGCCTTCCTCCTCCCGCTGCTGCTGCCGCCGCTGCTGCGAGCTGCATGCGCACAGATTCCTACCTCAGGCTCTGCTGAGAGACTGTGACATAAATTGTACATTGCAGCCTGGAAGAAGAGGAGGAAGTAGGAGCAGGAGGAAGAGGAGGAAAAGAAAAACAAGGGGGTGGAAGAAGGAAGATGAGGGAGAAGGAAGGAGGAGGCAGAGGAGGGGCAGCTCCTGCGGCTGTCGGGAGGAGCGTGCATTAATGTTTCTGAAGATTTACTTCCCTCGCTGAGCATCGTACACCAAGTCCTCCAGAGCAAAAGTGGAGACGAAATCTTCCATTCAAGGAGGTTCTTTGGGAGGTAACCCAGGAAAGAGGAAGGAGGGAGAGGGAAATGAAACTGGGGAGAAGAGAAAGCTAATACAAGGATTCAGTTGTCACCTGGGATTCGATGGCACAGGACCTCTGAGGAGTCATCACGTGCATCCATGCCAGGCCACCCAGCAGGGAAAATGATGGGAATCCATCCACAGTGCCCCCCTGCCCTGTCCTGTCCCCACCACCCCCACTAAGGCGGCCATGTGGGCATCCATTGCTTCACACTGCCCAATCGAGGATGCACGCAGTCCAGTAATTCCCACGTGCCCTGCAGCTCAGCATCAGAGACGCCCTGGAAAAGGAAGTGAGGGGAGACAGACTTGGAGCCCCACAAGGCGTGGCAGTGGCTGCCATGGACCCATGCCCTTGGTAGGCACTGCAGCAGTTGTGGATCCTGAGAGCTCACAGACACATTTCACCTACATGCCCCACAGGAGGTCCCCAGGTCGCTGAGGTCCGAGCGCGAGGATTACAAGCAAATTTCTCCCCCATCCTTCTTGCAGTCCCTTACATTCACGTGCAGTTAGAAAACACAAACCGCCAACACATCGGAGGGCGCAGAGGACAGTGGTCTCTGGACACTGATGGTGCTTCTGGGACCATCAGAGATGGTACCCTGACTGGCTCTGAGGGCACCCACGGAGCCTCTGGACCAGAGCCACAGGGTGGGGAAGCCAGCTGCCACAGGATGCATGGACTTGGTCCCAAGTAATCCTCAGCTGAATGTGACTCTCCAAGCCCCTACAAAACACCACCCACCTCCCAAGTAGAACACCAGAAGCCTAAACCTAACCCTACCCAGTGCGACTGGCTTCCACTGCGAGAGTCCTTAGCTCACCTAAGAGACAGGAAGCAGACACGGTGTCCCTGGCTCAGCTGAGATGCCCGCATGCTGGCAGCCTTTTCAGGAGCTCAAAAGTGGTCAGCTCAGCTCTGGTGTCCCCAAGCGCAGGAGCACTTGCAGGCTGATGGCCACAGGCAGAGGCACTTGCCTCTCTTGATTTAAAAACTGAACACCCCAGCTGCCTACTCAAGTCACTTTATCATCTGTCCTGAGAAGCGAATGACACTAGTCAAGCCCCCCACCCCCCACACTGGGGACAAGGTGGGCCAGCCGCCCTTAGAACCAGGATGAATGAACGTCAGGTCTCCAGAAACACAGGAAGTGTGTGTGGAAGGTGACAGGGGTGGATGTCAGGCTGGTGGCCAGCAGCAGCTTCAGTGGGGACGGAGTTCTCCCCGAAGGCCCCCAGACTCACCATTCCCACGTGCAAGGGGCAGCACAGAAGTCTGCTCAGCTCTGTCTTGCCCAGAATCCATAGCAAGGACTTTGGCATGCACTGGAGACAAGACCAGTGAACTCCCACCCACAATGTCCCGTCCAGCCTCCTGGCCTGCTTCAGACAGGACCAAGTAGCTGACCGAGTCCAGCCATATACGGTCAGACACAGCATTTGCCCCAAGTGGAGCCATGTCAGCATCACCCGGGAAAGCAAAATGCAGGTCACAGAGGCAAAGCAAAATGACCATTCAGGGTTTCATCAGAAAGGCCTGTGCTGGAACCCTGCCTTTGCCAGTTCCCTGCTGAGTGACTTTAGACGAGGTCTTCAACCTCTCAGAAGTTTGCTAGCCATAAAATGCAAATACTACTTCCTACCCAGCAGCTGGTTTTCTTTCTGATAACTGACCACCAATCTTCTCTCCCTCCATCACCCTGCATGGAAAGAATCAGACAGTAAAGCTGTCAGCAGAGACAGACTCATCTCTCTCTTCTTGGTTCTCAAAACTGGCTTGACCTTTTTGGGCTGAACTAGACTAACACAGGCAGGTTGATTGGGCTTCAGTAATTAGACCATGGTAAGAGGGGCTTCACTGCACATGTGCTGGGATCAGAAGATAATCTGTGATTTAGAGAAGCAATAAAATATGTGCTTGGTGCTTTGATTTTCCCACGCATGAGAAGTCATGGCTTTTTTCAACACATTCAGAAGCATTTGTGAAATGCAAAGTCCCAAGCCGTCAGGACCGAGCGTCGGTGATGTCTGTGTACTTTACATCATTGCTACATAAATCATTCTGCATCTAATGGACTGTACTGCTGCAAACAAAATTATCCAAAATATGTGCAGTGGTAATAAATGTGTCCGCCAGTATCCCAAGTGCACTAATTTCCAGCCAACTTGTCTATGTTGAAGTCTCAAACAGGAATTTCTGCAAAACCATAATATTTTGAAATCCGTCTCTCCTTCCAAAGCCAAAAATAATCACTTTGTTTTTAAGAGCTTTAAAATGGAAGTTTTTTTGGATTTTTTTTTTTACAGTTTTCTTTGAATATCAGGTAGCGCCTGTGGGCCCACCGATTTGCACACAAGTAGTTCTGGGGTTTTCTCACTGGCCACTCTCACTTGCTCTGAGCGCTCTGCAGCAAAGAAAGCAGGATTCGCTCAAGTTCACCTTCTGCTTCTCGCACAGCCCTGAACATCCATCTAAGAGCCGGGCTTGCCGCTGTGCCCTTGGCCTTGGCGCTGCCTGTGGGCCTGGGCTTTGCTTGCAAGGAAGAAAAAGTGAGCTAACTGCCTAGTGTTGGGGTCGGTGCCCAGATCCCAAACCCGCCAAATGGGTGCACAGCAAAGGTGGAAATAAGACAAGTGGCATGATCTTTAGGGCTCCAGGAGAACTAAAGTCCTCTGCAGAGCTCATAGCTCTGCTAGCCGGTGGACTGAGCCTGGGCAGCCCGTATTTAGTCAGAACAAACAAGGAGCTGAGTGGACAATGGAGGAAACCTGAACAGGATCTTAGGAGGGGTTCAAGGACCCCTCAGAGCAACAGACGATGCTAATTTAGGAAAACTATCCAGAAAGTCTCCAGGTGGCCTCAGCTGTGGTCTATCTTGCCCTCTGAGGCATCTCCTCGTTCTCAGTCCAGCCGTGCCTGGGCCACGCCACAGCCCTGCACATGTATGCAGCCTCAGCTGTCTCCTATACCTACATTTCCTTCCAAGGCTTTAATTTAAATAAAGTAAAAAGTTAAATCTTGAATCTACTAGATTTTATTTTCCATATGCAGTAAGATGTATGTGCATACTTTTTGCAGTATGCACATTATTTATGGCACTATTGATTACAAGCCTATGGACTCTTGACTTAAGAGAGTTTCAATAAAGCAAGTTCTCTTTCTGGAGTCTCCTGTTCCAGTTGTGAATCCATCAGTCCCTCAGCCAACAGAGTTGACTTGATTACAGACACCTGGATAGGGAAGGGTCAATGGGGACAGCTTGCCAAGAATTGGACCACAGAGGGAGAGGACTTGTGACATAGAGGAGTGGAGCCGCAGAGGGGAACAGATGTTGCCAGTGGTGTGACAGGAAGCAGAGAGAAGCAGCCTGGTCTCCTCCTTCCTCGAATCTTCTGCTGATGCCTCTCATTGGCTGAACGTCCCAGAAGGAAAGAACGGAGGAGAAGGAGGAATTGCCAGGAAGAGCCTAGGGCCATGGTACAACCCCAAGAAACTTCCAGCCCAGCCGATGGAGACCTCAGGCCACACCATGGTGGCCCCATGGGAGCTGCAGCTGGAGCTGCTGGTCGACCCTGCTCCCCCAGCAGGAGAGCCGAGAAGCCCATCACCACAGTCCTTGCCTTTGGTTTTAAAATTCACTGTATATTTAAATCAGCGGGACAGAACCACGAGCAGCCTCTCACTGCATATAAATACCTGGGTGGCATTGTCCATCGTCAAGCCACCATGTCCCAGGGAGAAAGCACACAGTGCTCCACCTTTGTCACAAAATAACCACCTTGGGGGAAATCAGAGTGTGTTTGACATGTTCAGACTGTCATGGATGTCACAGTAGCATGTCTACCATGCTCCGGCAGTGTCCTTAGGCAGCTCCTGCCCACGTGCAGCTTCCGCCTAGAGGGTGGGGACCCAGAGAGCCGTGGGTGCCCGAGGGCCAGGACGACATGGGATCCATCAGCTCAGGCAAATCTCAGGAGGAGTGGCTGAATCGGGCTGTGAAGGAAACTGGGGCTGTGTTCCCTCCCTCACAGCCATGTTGAGGGCTCCGAGGGCTGCCGAGGTCGTTGTCACTGACACGCAAAGGTCCACATTCAACTGTAGAACTGGAGATGGGATGCTTTTCATTACATTCTAGGGCCTTTCTGCCCATTTGAGGGTACTTCTGACACCAAATATATGACGTTTTTCCTCCTGCCAGCAAATTCCTGTCTCTGCAGACACCTCAAGAGGTACCTGTGACTCAACTGGACTCCGATATCACCTGCAGGGAGCCCCGGACGCTGTGGGTTCAGGGGCTCAGTCCCACCAGGCTGCCCATGCTGGAGGTGCTGGGTCCCCAGGCAACAGTGACCTGCACTTCCATCCAGTTTGGCTACACATTAGAGGTGTCCGTGACTCCACCCCTTCCAGGTTTGAAACTTTGCTAGAAAAGTGCGCAGAGCTTTGTTCACCGTTGCCAGAGGTCTCAAGGGCTGTTTAGAAAGGGTGTGAGTGGGCAGTCAGCCCAAGGGGGACACAGGGCAAGGTCCACGAGGATGCTGAGCAGGGCACGTTTGTTCCCAGGGAGCTGGAAGGCCTGGTCCTCTCAGCAGGAGGATGCATCCCCCAACTCAAAAATTCCCACCACAGCTGGTGTCACCAAGGCTGGCTGCCTGCATGTGGCAGATTCCTGAGAGTTCCTGGCCTCTAGCCCCAGGGCTGTCTTTCTGGCATCATCGTGCCCCTTGGGGAAGAAGGACCCACCGAGACCTATTTCAATGAGCCTCCAAAGTGGCTTTCTTCACTCAGGGAATTCTGCACATTCCAGGCACTGGATGCCAGGCCCAAGGTAAAGACCAAACATACTTAATATACATATCCCACCTTTGTGATGCTTGTTAGCTAGCAAGGTTAGATCACAAGTTTCAGGTGCTGTTTGCAAGCATTTCCCTACAAACAGCACATTACAGATGCAGATAGTATTTAGTCCCAATAAATAGAACCCCACTAAAACTAATTTTTACCATCTCTCCTCCTTAGCACTGGTTGCTTAAGAGACACCTGCGATCTGCTCTATGAAGACTGTGATCAGATAAATGTAGCTTTCAGGTCTAAGAAGGGTACCTCGAGGCTGGTTTGAAGAAATACCATTTATTCTCATATATTTCAATACCAATGTTCCCCATGCTTCCCACTTTCTAGTATCTGCTCATCATGGGTATAAATTAAAAACTGTGTCTACAAATAAAACAATTTAAAGTATAACTGCAGCATCCCATCTGCTGGACTAGCCATAGCCTTGGGCTCAGAGAAGCAAACTCAAAAGACACAGTAGACCTCAGCCAGCACCAGATTTCCTTAGCTTTACTAAAGTGTACAGTGCACGAAATATCCTGGCACCCACCACCAAGGCAGAGCAGAGGACCTAATGAGGTAGAAGAAATAAAGATACATAGAAAGGAGACTAAGGAAATTGTAAAAAGTAACTTTTAAATGGTATTTTCAAGAAAAGTGGTGGCTAGAGTCAGTCCTAGCTTAGAGCTAAGTCACTGCCCTGCCCTTGTTGCCTTTGGGGAAAAAAGTGCCAGTAGAATTCTAGGAACCTGAAATCGCACTCCGAGTGGTAAGGTCTCTTGTCTGCATAGCCTTGACCCAAATTATGCCCAAAATTAAACTGATTGGACTTTGTGTTGTAGCCAAGTAAATTAATCATCTTCAGACTCTGGAGTTCACCAACTGTTCCTGCCTGTCTCTTCCGAAAAGGAGATCATCAAAATATCATCAACGTGGGCACTGACTTACTGTTGATGCTAAGCATTTACTGGAGCATTCTGGTTCCCTTGGGGAAGCGGTGAATGGATACTGTGTTCCTCGCCACGAGAAAATGAATCGTATCTGCCTTCCTTTCAAAATCTGTACAGAAAATCAAGCATTTATCAAACTTTCAGTCACACCCCCGAGTTTCCATGGTGTCTAGCTTGATGAAAAGCCAGGATCACAAGACAGGAGCCACCTACTTTATGCACAGGACAAATAGGACCGTTGTGAGAGCTGAGAGAAGATCCCTCCTCCTTCTCCCATGTACTGCTTTGAAGTTGAAAGCCCTTAATGCATTCCTGGCTCATATTAGGTTAGAGGGAACATAGCAGGGAAGGGAGATGGGGAAATCACCGTGTCCGAGAGATGAGCAGCCAGGTCTATTCAAAGTGTTCGATAAACAGCAGAACACATCTGACCCACCCCCACCCACCCCTTGCTTTGCTCAGAGGCACATTTTCTTCCCACACGCACTGGATTGGTGAGTGTCCACCACTGCTGAGGTCTGAGATTTAACCTGCTTGCAAGCTAACAATCAGCTAGCTCCATAGAAGAAGACGCAGGATGCCTGATCAAAGGACATTCATGTGGAACAAGAAACGAACTTTGTGCTGCGTGGCTTTCTCCTTGCACTGGAAGATGCTGCAGTACAAGCATCTCAGCTTCGAGCTGGGAGAGGAACTAGCCCGCTGAAGAACAGAAAGTCCATGAATGTGGAGAGGCATCGACCAGGGGGAGTGTGCAATAAAGATATCAGCAAGGTAAGCAGGAGTCACATTGTAGGCCCATGGATCGTGGTAAGAAGTGCTCGGTTTTGCTCTAGCCAGGGGAACCATGGAACTCTTAGAGCCGGAAGTGCCGCCATCTGACTTACACCTGAAAGAGGTGGGTGTGGTGGATAGAAGATGGACACCAAGGGCAAAAGGTTTAGCTCACAGGAGAGGTGAGGGCAGCATGACTAGAGGATGACAAGGAAATAGGAAAGCGTAGCTCGACTTTGGACAGTGCACAAATCCTATGCATGGATCAGTGGGAAGAGGACCTGGTCTGGGGCTAAAGGAAGATGAGATTTATGTGCAGGTTTTTGATTTGAAGAGGAAAATAAAAAAACATAGGAGGGGAGGGGAGTCAGGAAACAAGGCTTGGGCGGGCAGGTGCGTAAACAGCTCTTACTGAACAGACGCAAGGTGAGAAGCACGTGAATTTTGGAGTGTTGACATTTGTGGTGACTATAGGAGGACGTAAGACAAGATGACCCAGTGAATAAGTCTACAGGACAAATCAGACCAGCACCATTCATCTGGACAAAGCTTTAGCTGTCACAGTGGGTCATTTCCATTCAAAGGACACACATAAAATACCAGACTATCAATTAAAATTGTGCTCCACGCTGCATTGACTCAGGCGGAAAAGGATTCATTGTGGTAAAAGATCATCAGCCAAGCGTCGTCTGAGTCCAATTTTGTTGGAAAGCCAGCTTTTAATAAAGGAATATACATTAAAATCTATACCAAAATATTAACTGGAGTGCCGAGTGGCTGTGGATATTTTTGGCTCTCTAGTTTCTAAACCTTCAGGGAACCTGTAGCATTTGTGTAATAGGAGCAAAACTAAAAAAAAATCATCTGTCACTCATCTTTAGGACTAAATCCTGCTGGGGATTTAGCTCAGTGTTGTAAGTGCCTGCCTGGCAAGTGCAAGGTTGTGAGTTCGATCCCTGCTACCAAAAAAAAAAAAAAGGACTAAATCCTGCCTAGTGATGGGGCATCAGTAAGCCCCCCCCCGTGGGGGCCAGAAAGGTCCAGTGTGGTTGTGTTTCTCAGCATCCTGTGTGTAACCAGTGGCTTGGATGTTGGCCACAGGTTATAGTCACCAGGGACTCACTTTCCATTCTGACCTAGGTGCCCTGGGAAGTGGCCCAAGTGCGTCTGTGTGTCCTGCGTGACCCTGCCGGGCAGGACAGGCCGGGAAGCCCTAGGAAGCCCTGGCTGGGCCTCCAAAGTACAATCTGAAAGTCAATCGAGAGAGGAAAGGAAGTTCAAGGAGGAAGAATTGTGAGACAGAAGGGCCAGGAAACAAAGGACTGGAGAGAATTTAATCAAGACATAAAATTCAGAGAGAAAAAAGGTTGAGAACTCCTCCCACCTCAAAAATAGCTTTCTTTTCACAGCTAGTTAGCTGCAAAAACCGGTCCAGGCACACAAGTCGACAATCAGACTGCGCTGGAAGCTAGGGGAGCAGGTGTTTCCTCCCGAAAGGGCGTGGGCCAGCACTGTAAATCTCATTTTGGAAGTTTCGAGCCCCGGGGATCCTATCCTGTGGGCTGCCACGCTCACTGCCATCTGGACCAAGTCTTGGCCCCCATTTCTGGGGCAGCCGGGATCCAGCTGGCGTCCTCGGGGCTGGCATTCCGGCGCAGCGAGGGGCTGGCAGAGGCCCTGTGGAGGCAGCCCCGGGGTCTCCTTCCCTCTGAAGATTCCCCCGAGGCCTCCCCGCTGGCTTCCTCTCTAATTGGCCCCCCGCTGCGGGGAGCAATTGAGATTAAAACCCGCCCGGCAGGAGGCCGGGAGCAAAGGGCTGCCAGGGAGGCTGGCGGTCCAGGGTTGAATAAGCAACTGCTGCGACTGCAGCTCCAGAGACCCTGGCAGCCCGGCGAGCAGACTCTTCTTTTGGTTTGCAAATTAAGTCTCCAGACTGCAGCCCGCTCGCCCTGGACCTCACAAGCAGAAGCCAGAAAGAACCGAGCCAGAGGGAATTTAGGGCTGTGGCTCAAGGAAACGGGGTCCTGGTCCCCTGCCCGGGGACCCTGTCGAGGGAGGGCAAGGGCCCTCCACGCGGGTCTCCACAACAGCGCTGGGCGGCTCCCAGGCAAAGATGGCTCCATTCTGCACTGTGGACGCCGCCGAGTGGCAGCCTGGGTGCTGCTGACACTGCCCAGGGTGACGGTGACGGTGATGGGAAGGCGAGGGACAGCAAAGGCAGTCAGGACATTAACTTCCCGCCTGGCACGCTATGTGGGGGACACCCAGTGTTCCAGCCACTCAATGCGCCTTGAAGAGTGGCCCTTCTTCCCCTATTTCAGTAAAACCTTCCAAGTCCCTTCCAAGGGCTCACTGTCTCCTGATCCCCACGACCACTAACCTTGGTGGCTCTTGAAGTGTTTGCTAATCAGTTTTACCTGGAGATTATTTCTAGCATCGTCAAAAGGACCACACCCTGCCAGAGCCCTAACATTAATCTTAAAACACCACCTGGTGCCAAGCATGGTGGCACACGCCTATAATCCCAGCACTCAGGAGGCTGAGGCAGGAGGATCATCACCATGGGCTCAAGGATAGCCTGGGCTACATACAAAGTTCAAGGCCAGCCTGGGCTACAGAGCAGGACAAACAAAGAAAAAAACCTGTGTGTGTGTGTACATATATATATAAACATGTGCTATATATATACTATAGTATGTATATATACTATAGTATATAGTATAGTACTATAGTGTATAGTATAATATATACTATATATATTTATACTATATATATATATATATATATATATATATATAACAAATTAAATTTAAAAGGTGCTGAGAATATAGCTCAGTGTGAAGGGCCTGGGTTGAATCCCCCAGAAAACAAACCCCGCCTGGCTGTCTCCAGGTCTGAGATGGACAGACAATGCCACAGGACCATCCTGGCCGGGCGGAAGTGTCCCTACCCATGTTTCCCAGAAAATAAGACCAAACTGGAAAATACACTTCAGCTGTAGTTAACAGCTGACTGTTACCACGGTGATGGCCAGTGTCATGCAGAAGATTCTGCTCCTTAATTCCCTCACTCAGCAGCCACTGTGCAGTATAATTTCTTCAGAATTCAATAACTTCTCTTTTTTTGGTTCCAGGGATTGAACTCATGCCCTTGTGCTTACCAGGCAAGTGCTTGAGCCACTGAGCTACGTTTCCGGCCCTATCAGCAGCCACTCTGTAAGGGCATGCAAGGCAAGGACAGCTGACCTGGGGTTGGCCTTTCTGATTTCTAGTTAGGCCTTGTTTCCTGGGAAACGTGTGTGGGATAATATTCTCGGGCCCTGCCTTATGTGAAAATCAAACGTGGATGTTCTTACTCCTCCCTTGGACCCGCCCACTGCTCTCTGACAGCAGATTGATACACTCCTAACTGTTCTAGCTTCCTTACCCATTGGTAAATTACTTTACCACCTGCAGCACCAGCCTTTCACACGCTAGGCCTCACAGAATCACATTCAATGGAGCCCGTGCAAATGCCAATCCCCTGGCAAATCCAGAATCTGAGCACTTCCTGTCACCTGCACAGCTGCGCCCCCTCCTGTGATCCTCCCTGATCTCATGTCGTGCTACTTTCTCTCTCCCAGGACCTTTGCACTTGCTTTCCTAATCAGATCCATATTGGATAGTGGCTGAACTTCCAGCAGAAGAAAAAAGTTACTTCTAACAAGTTTCTTTTCAGTCCGTAAAGCAAACAAGTTATAATCTTCGTATATCAAGACAAACGAGGAACACTGCTATTGCAATTACTAGCTTTACATCAATTATACACAGAGCTGTCCATGGCAAGATCGGATACTCAGCCGTTGGACTCTGGATGAAATGAGCCACCGTGGCCAATTGTCGTTTTGAAGACCCTTTCTTTTCATATATAGGTGACACTGGTTTTACTTTCTTGGCCCCTGTACGCAGTTCAGGCCACTATGCCAGGCAGTCTTACAGTGGAAAGAAAAGCATCTAGGACAGTCCGCCAGAGAGAGATGTCAATTACATAGAAAAAAAAAAAATTACAGCGGGAACGCCTTAGTTATTTTCTCATTGCTGGACAAAATACCCAACACCCACAAGTTAAAGGAGGAAAGGTTTATTTTGGCTCACAGTTTATAGAGGTTTCAGCCCACACTTGGCTGGTTCCAAGCCAGGGCAGCATGGCAAACAAGAAACAGTCCATGGCATGGCAAGCAGGTAGCAGAGAGGGAGTAAGGGAGAAAATAGAGAGACAGCTGCTGTGCAGCTGTAACCCATCAGGGGACTAATCCAGGACCACACACCATGTCTGGTCACCTCCACCAAGGCCCACCTATGAGTACCTGAGGCTTTGCAGGGACATCTAGGTGTAAACGAAGCCCCAGGAGCTCTAGTGGGTGATGGAAGGGCAGGTGCAGACAGCAGATGCTGGGCTGAGTAGAACCCTCTAACAGGTGGCACCAGGCAATGATTGTCCCCTAGGAATACAGGAATGGCATTACCAGAGATGATCTTCTCAGTGTGAGCTGAAAGCCTTTACAATTTACGTGCAATCTCTCTTTTTAAATATTGACAGGTAACTCAGATGAAACACAGAAAGTGGCACAGATCAAACTACATCTTTGGGCAGGTTCAGCAGTCTGGCAGTTTGTGACCTCTGAGTCTGACACTGAGCAGGACCTCAGTAAGATGCAGAGGAGGAGGAGAAGCAGCGAGCTTCCAAGCTTGAGGTCAGAGGAGATAGCAAAAAGCAGACAGCTCTGGAGACAACAGACTCCAGAGAGCTGCAGAGGGGCATCGGTCCACCTGCCACGCGCGAGGACAGCACAGCCACGCAGGGAGGACTTGGGTGATGCAGTTCCACCTGCTGACTCCCAGCATGCTGCTGGCCACATCTCAGTGACCCTTTGAGTCCCAGGTTTTTCCTTTCAGGTACATAAGCATGAAGGCACTGCTTTGAAGTAGAAGTCACAGCCACAGAGGGCTCTGCAGAGCTGTTTCCAAACTCCAAGCCCCCTTGGCTAGGGTAGAATCGTCACAAAATATATTTGGGTCAAAAAATGAAAGGAACAGCCTAGGAAGCATGTTTCTGGGTCATGGAAGTATAAACAAATGCAGAAATCCAAGAACCCTGTGGTAGTGGTGACACATTCCCCACTTCCCAAGAAGGGCCAGCTGGGTAGCAGCCAGATCCCAGAAAGGAAGGGCCACAGTGCATCCAGGGAAAATGAGATTCCATGTGGCTTCCCAGATCCATCCCCAGCTGCACCGTGTGGGCAGAAGCAAGCCTCCAGAGTCACAGCCATCCCTGCAGGAAAGTCAGGGAGCAAGTTCTTCATAACCAGGAAGACCCCTTGTGATAGCTTGGCTCCCCCAGGAAATAGAAAAGTAAAACCCAGTAAAATGGAGGCTCAAAGTGAGAGTGTATTTTTTGTGCACCTGGGTTTGTAACCTGAGAGTGAACCTGGCTTCTCTGGAGAGGCAGTGCAGGTGAGATACAAAAGCCAGGCCCTAACGTGCCCCCTCCTGGTATTCACACCCTCCCACAACGTAGCAGGGTTGGTCTGTGTGTGACCAATAGCATGCGGCAGAAGTGATGGTAGAGTGCCTCTTCCAGGACTGAGTTATAAAAAGACTGCAGCTCTGGGTCTCACTCTCTCTTGGATGACTTGCTCTGGGAGAAGCCCAAGAGGGAAGAAACTCAGTTTCCAGACAAACACCAGGTAGTTGCTGAGCCCCCCAGACCAGTAGCCTGCAAATAACTGAAGCCTGCAATGCCTATGTGAGTAAACTTGGAAACAGACTCTCCATCCTCATCTGAGGCCCAGCTCCTACTCAAACCACTCCAAGAATGGCCTCTAAGTTTTAGGAGTGATTTGTAACGCAGCAAGAGATGGCTAGCTCATTCCCACATCAATAGATGAAGCGGATGCTAAACCTACCAAATTAGGAAGTAGACAACCGTGGTAGTTAATTGTGGTGTCAACTTGAATTTTTTTAAAAAGTGCCTAGTGAATTGGTTTAGTGTAGTTCTGGGCACATCTGGAAGACGGACTTCCTGAAGAGGGAGGGCCTGCCCCAGTGGGGTGGCACTGACCAGTAGGCTTGTAGCCTGGGTAGAATGAAAAGGGAAAGGAGGAGGAAGCTCACTTCTGCTCCTTCAGAGGAGCTCGTCTTCACCCTCACCTCTGGACATCATCTTTAGGATTCCAGCACAGACACTTTGGTTCCCAATGTGATGCACAGGGGACCCTGTGAGCACCAGGCCTTTGACTTTGGACTTGATCTTTTGTGCTGCAGCTTGCAGACAGACAGACCTTCTGCAGGTGGCCAGTGTAAGCCTGCCCTATAAATCCTTTATATGAAATATGTACATTTTTATATTAAATCCGTTCCTCTAGTGAACCGTAATGCAATGACTGATCAGCAGCACAGTGCGGAAGTACTGCCCTACTTGTGCCAAGGGAGGCCGCCAACCTGCCGCTAGAGGGGCTGATTCAGGCGAGAGGGGTCAGGTGCGTGGTTGGGTACAGATGCCACATGCTTGCTGTTAAGCTCTTCTGGGTGTTTCGGAACAAGCCTTGCACAGAAATGACCCATCGGCCAGGGGGTGGGGAGAAGGTTTGCCAAATGACTCACAGCAGGTGAGGAGCTCAGAGTTCCCAGGTATCCTGGCAGCACTAGGCCCACGCTCCACAGACCTGGTGACCCATGAACCAAGTCTGGTGACTTAAAGTCCAGTTTTCCAGAGCAGCAGATCTTCAAGTTGCTTCTCTTTCCTCCCACTCTTTTTCTTTCTTTCTTTCTTCTGTCCTTTCACACAGAAGAGAACATTTTCTGTTGTTGTTTGTTCTGAGTGCCTAGAGCCTTAGCATCTGCCCCCTTGTCCTTTGGAAACTGAGTATTATGGTGCTCACTGGTTTTTAAAGTAGCCATCAAGCACCTCATTCTACACGCAGGCCACGGCGTGTTGCAGTAACCCAATACCTAAGCCCCCTCGAGCCTAACTTTGTCCTACGCCCTACAACACTAGTGGGTGTGACTCAGAGACCCCAGAGCCCAGCACGGAAGTTGGGGTGGGGAAGCCTGCCACCCCCCCCTTCCTGACGAGACACTCCCCCCAGTCTCTTGTCCAGTACCTCATCTTTGCTCCTTCTGTCGGGGGACACACGCCAAGCTGGGCATCTGGAAAGGTCAGAGCAACTTCCCCACTCCGGCCTGGCAGGTGGTGCTGCTGCTTCTGTTTCTAACATTTCCAGTCTTAAATTGTCTCTGGAGCCTGAAGCTTAAAGGAACTGAGCATGGGCTTCATCTCCAGAATTTACAGCACCTCCGCTCAGAGCCAGGCATCACTGGCAAAGGCTGAGTGTGATTTTGAACTCACTTAGCTGGGGGCTGGAGAGCTGGAGAGGGCTAATGTGAGCTTGGGGCACCACGGAAAGGACAGACCCTGGCAAAAGGTCAAAATGAAGGACATGGGCCCTTTGTCACCGGGTGTTTGGGGTGCTGATCTGGGCTGACAGCCAGAGCAAGGCTTCTCTGTACCTTCGGCCTCTCTGCCCCTGCTGATGTACAGGGACTTCTGCTTCCTTCCTAGAAGAAAAGGAAAACATTTGGGCAGGAAAGGAAGACGAGAGAAAGCAGACCAAGGTGGGGGCCAGGGATGGCATGAGGACAGCGCTTCTGCTGGCTCCGTGAACTGAGCGTCTAGGTTGGGCACACAGGGTGACAGCCACGAGAATGGCTTGGGAGCAGCACTGTGATCTGCAGACAGAGCTGCCGGGCCTGCCAGATGCAGCCAGCCGGCTGCCAGGGGTCACTCTGCACAGAGCAGACATGACTGTGGCCCTGGGAAGGAGATTCCTGGAGCCATTTGTACCCTCACCTCCATCTGCTCCCCACGGAATCCAACCTGCCCCTCAGACCTTCCCTACCCTCAAGGACAAACTAGAAGTTTTCATGTTATTAGGGGAAGCCGAGAGTCATCTGGTTTGGGAAGGCTGAGTCTCTAAAACAAACACCCTGTGTGCTTTGGTCCCCATGGGGGACACTTGTGGCCTGTTTCTTCAGAGTTACCATGGGGACCAGGGAGCTGGCACTAGGTTGGCACTGAAGCTCAGCTATGCTGTCTGGGGCCATGGACTGGCCCATGTTTTGCTTTTGGTGAAAACACCCAGGGGACCTCTCCCCGCCATGGCTGGGCCACACGCCTGAAGATGTTTCCAGGAGCCCCTTCTATTCCACAGCCTCTTGGTACGAAAGACGCTCACTTCCCCAGAGCAGTGGTTCCTAAATTTCTTCTAAAGGTGACCGGCTCATCGATGTGTGGAACAGGTGAAAGTCTCGCTCACGTGAGGGCCCTGGCAGCTCCAGTCTGGGGCTGATGGTGGCTGTGGAGTTAAGTGCTGCAAAAACCCAGGGTCTGGTAAGACCGCTTCCTCTAGGAAACCAGTTCTGTGACATCAGTTGGGACCCAGCTCCTGGCTGGGTAGCCTTCATACCTGTCTTTTATTTTTCCTGCAAATTATTTTCTTTTCTGTGTAGGTTTTCTGCGGTGCTTGCAAACTAAAATCTGGCTTTCAACAGATTCCAGCAAGAGACAGGCAAAGGAAGAAGTTCTTTCAATAGGAAACATGACAACAACAAAAAAGACATTCACGTGTCTTCCAAACAACTATGCTCTGTTCCACATACCCTGTCCCTCTGTCTGCTGCCCTCCATTTGTGGCAGCTTGGTGTCACACCTGTGTGGTGAGTCATTCTTCCAGGGTAATCAGTGGCCACCATCCAAGGAAGAGGTGCCGGGTGGGTACGGGAGAGCCATGGTCCAGAGAGGGAGCCGCTGCCTCTGACTAGGGAAACTTAAGTCAGCAAACAGCCACTTTCCCACCCAGGGGCACACGCTTCCCCACCTCAGGCTCCCGGTGGAACCCTACCCCGGCTTGTCTCCCTGAAAGCAGACGGAGGCCAGACTGGCTTGTCGGTAAGAAGCGATGGGAAAATACGGTGACTGTTTTTAAAAACTGTATTACAGCAAAGACACAGAGCCATAAAGCCCCTTCAAAATCCTCCCTTTTGCTTCCAGCACTTGTCCCATGACCCTTGCCGCCTTCTGAAGCCGTTCTGGAAGTCCTCACTCATGAATGTTTTTACAGGCTGTGATGTTTTTACAGGCTGTGATGAGAAATCACAGCGGATGCTGCTGCCGGTGCCCTCCAGCAGAAAGGCAGACTGGAAAAAATACGACGTCGTGTCCTCATCCACCTTGTTCCCTGGATCTGGCCCAGTGTGACCCCCGGGCTCTTCTGCAGAGTCAAAGTGACAATGAAAGGGAAATGTTTTGAATCAATTCAGGACATTGAAGCAGCCAGGAAAACACAGCTAAAGACACTCAGGGAAGAGGACCCCAGAGCTGCTGCAGAAAGTGGTGAGACTGATGAGACAGTATTATGACATGAGGGAGCCGTTAATGGCCATGTGTCCTCTTTTGTAATAAACGTTATTTAAACGTACCCATTTTGAGCACCCCTCACAGAAGGCTTGACAAGACTTCCTGGGTTCTTAGACATCACAGAGAGGAAAAGAGGGAAAAAGAAAAGCCATGACAAGAAGGTGTTACTGCCATCGAGTTTGTCACCATAATGAGCCAGTAAGAATCTCCCCACCAGGACCTAGAACCCAGCATTCTCCACCTAGCCAGGTGTGGTGGTGCAGGCCTCTAATCCCAGCACTCAGGAGACTAAGGCAGGAAGATCGCTGTGAGTTAGAGACCTGCCTGGGTTACACCGTGAGTTCAAAGTCAGCCAGAACTACAGAGCGAGACCCTGTCTCAAAAACAAACAAGCAAGCAAACAAAACAAAACAAAAAGACAGATTTCTCCACCTAAGAGACAAAAGGGAGAAACACTGCCAGGGGACCACAAATTGTCTGCTGGCTGAGGGTACCCCAGACCCAGGCTGCACATGCAGCTGGATGAAGTGACGTGCCCCGAAGGGTAACAGCTATCCCAGGTCAGATGTGGCATTCTAGCCAGGAAGGCGCTGACACTTGCACGCAGCAGCTGCCCGTGACTCAGAGGGCAGGTGGGAGGTGGGGGAGGCAGTGTATACATCAGATCTCCCTCGCGCATCTCCAAAGTTCCTCCCACCACTGCATATGTGTTAGAAGTCATCATCCTCCAAGTCTGATCACTCTCCATGTTATTTCCAGCACACACACTGTATCGCCCATGGAAAAAGCACAGGTCCCACCTGTGCTTATTGTACTGTTGTGTTAGTTACTTTTCTCATTGCTGGGATAAAAATACCTGACACCAGAAGTTTTAGGAAGATTTATTTAGCTCACAGTTTGTAGAGGTTTCAGTCCATAGTCAGCTGGCTCCCAGACAGGGTGGCATGGAGAGGAAAAACAGTTCATCACAGATGAAAGACAGCAAAAGCAAGCTAGCAACCCACAGCGACAACAGCAGCTTCTCTCTGCCCCTTTTATATTTTATCTAGTCTACCCAGTTTAGGGCAGGTGCCATATCAGTGGATTAGTTTAGTGATCACACATCCTTAATCCTAGTGCCCTTAATCCTAGCATTGCACCATGAATCAATCACACACCCTAGATCCAGCCACCTCTGAAAAAGCCCCACTTATGTCTGTGGGAGGCCTTGGGGGGACATCTAGACAAAGCCATAACAGTCGTACATGTTGTAGCACGTGTCATTGCTTGGGATTCATTACCCTGAGCCTGGAAAGAGGGCATGAGGGTTTCAAGCATAGGGGAGAAGACACCCTGTGGCTCTTTGTGCGTAGAGCTCCCACAAATCCTCCCAGGAAAGGTGTGACTAAGTCAAGGTACTTACGCAGAGTCCATCCCTCTTGTATTAATCACCTTTCCCATTGTTGAGGGACAATACCCAACACCCACAACCCAAAGGACCAGAGGTCTAATTTACTCATGGGTCCAGTCCATGGTCAACTGGCTCCACGGCAGAGACATCATGGGGGAAGATACAGTGGAGCAAGGCTGCTTAGTTTATCCTGGTCAGGAGGCAGAAGCAGGGAGAAGGCCAGCAGGAAGAGGTGAGGGACCAGACATGCCGGAGGCCTCCTTCTCCCCGAGTCACCCAGGGAGACCTAGATGTGTGCTCCCTGGTGCAGATCCCAAAGCCAGCCAAATTGAAACTCCACCCTAAATGCCACATCCCACCCCTTCCCAATTTACCACCCAAACACGTCTCCTTACACCAGGCTTAATCTCCCAAAAAGACGACAGCAAGTTCTTAACTCTGCCCGACATAATACAACTACGTACAGCAAGAAACACAGCAACACCTCCCCCCAAAGGCTTTCCAATATCCAAATCTGTTCTCTTCTGACACTCAAAGCAAACTCTTAGCTGAGAACCTCTGCAAAAGCCAAGAACAGGTGACATAATCTCAAGGTACAATGGAATGGGGACACTCCCTTTCCAAAAGGGAGGAGTAAGGGGATAAAAAAAGAATTGGGCCAAGCAATGCTAAATCCCAGGTACTAAGTTCCCCACCTGGCGTGCAGGGCATGTAGTGGCAAAATGTGAGTTCCAAATGCTTGAGTGGCTCCTGCCCTACGGCCTTGCCAGTTGCAGTCCACATGGCCTCTCTCCTGGGCCCGCTCTACTCAGGGCCTGTGGCTTTACTTGGCAGACATTCCTCATGCACAGCATCAGAGGCAGAAGAGTCCACAGTGGTCTTCTGTGTGCTGGAGAACTGGGGAATTTGGTAGCTGTTCAACCCCAGAAGATGGAAGCCACAGGTCAAGAGGGATCAGGGTACAACAGCAGTCCACGTCCAAGGCCTAGAGACTCACTGTAGAGTTGCTGGAGTGAGTCTGCATTGGAAGGCTGAAGAAACTAAAGACCAACGCCCAAAGGCGATGGCAAAGCCCAGAGCTCTTCCAAAACAAGAACATCCCTCCTTTCCCTTTTTCTCTTTCCTTCTTTCCCTATTGGTTGGTACCACCCCCATCTGGCTAGGATCCTCCCTTCTCAGTTTGCTAGCCTACATGTCAATCATCCACAGACACAGCTAGAACTGTGCTTTGCGAATCTGTTAGGTTTTTCTTAATTCCTTCAAGTTGACACATCATGATTAACGGTCACATTCACCTTGATGCCAGTGAAGCACCTCCCTTTACCCATGACATTTGCATTGACCAAGGCAGCAATGACACATTTATTGCAATAATAACCAGCTCTTCATTGTATGTTTTGGCTTTTTTTTTTACCAGACTATTTACTTTAGCTTATTTCCAAATAGAATTGAAGACCATTCCCAACCCTCTCTCGGGCACTGCCCTTTAGCAGCTGCCAGCAGTGATGAGTGACCCGGGGGAATTCTAGCCATGTTTAAATAATATCATCTCTAAATAGATTGTCATCAACAAAGTGTTCAAGGAAACCATCAGTGAAGCCCAGGGCTTCTTGCTTGTAAACTTATGTTAATATCATTCTTAATTCTTACTGAGCCTGTGACACTGATTTTACATCCCTAAATGCTATCGGCAAACAATTTCTCTGTAAGTCTGAAATGACTCTTATCCAGTTAACTAATTTCTTTCTCAAATCCAGTAAGTGAAAGTCATAATAATTTTTTATCTAGAAGGACATGCGTAATGAGTCAAATAGCACTGATATTAAGGATGGAGGTTATGCGAGGGCAGTGTTAGTGTCCTGTGCATACTGCAGACGCCACAGTTGTACGTGGTCTCCACATGGGCCGTCATGGCACTGATGAGCCACAGTGCTAACCCAGGAAGGAGCAGCCTGACCCAGTGCTAGCATTAAAATGGCCCCTCATCCTGCTGTCCCCGTGCTCTGGCCCAGTGAGAGCCATGCTGTGACCCATCGAAGACACCCATGTTCATATCCAGGCCTGCATTTCTCAGTGTTTTCATTGCTTAAAATGGTGTCACACAGATTAAAATTTAGTCTGAGGGAAATAAGATGGCCCCATGACACACTGTAAAGGACACGACACGCTGTATAACGCCCCAAATGTGTGCCAGAGGGTGCCAAGAAAGCACGGACAGGCCAGTAGATGTGGCGATTGTCAGGGAAGTATTTTGCCACCAGCGGTTGCTCTCTCCTCTGTACTCCCCCACCCTCTCTAGCCATCTAGTTCTGATATCTGTCAGACATGATGACTTTTGCATATGCAGGTAACGCACGTTACTCTTATAGAAAGCTTTGCATCCATGGGGAAAAAAAGCACTTGGACTTTAATAGGCAGGAGGGAACCATTGTTGCTATTTTTAGGTAGAATTACATAGAATATAGTGAAATGCATATGGCAGATTCTTAAACAGAATATCGACATGGCTAAATCTTCCCAAAACTACTCTCTGAAGCATTCAAAATTTCTCAGAGTAGGCTTACAAGCAGATTTTAGATGACCAAAAAAAATGACCTGTGGGAAAATATCAAAACATCTAATATAAGTATAATTGGACTCCTCCAAAAAGATAAGAGTGACAGGGCACATAATAGCTGAAGAAATAAACATCGAAGTTTTCCAAATTTTGTGAAAAATTCAAGCTTAAAGATCAAAGACACTTAGTGAGTTCTGAACAAAAACAAGCAAATGACAACTAGGCACATCCTAGTCAACTACTAAAAACCCAAGATAGAGAATTTTAACAGAAGTTGAAAAGAAACTTCACAGAGGAAAAGAAAATTGGTAATTACAGGCTTTCATCAAAGATGGCAGGGGCAAAAAATTCAGTGTAATGACATCTTCAAACTGAGGGGCAACCTGTGAACCCAGAGTTATATAATACACACCAGGTTATCACGTGAATTAGGAGACTGGAATGGAAATGGGAGGCTGTAAAATACATTTTAGGTGGGAGGCTATAATATTAACTGAAAAGCTAAAAGCTGTAACATTATAAGCACAAGAGCAACCACCAAACTAACAATGTAATGGATAAACTTTGATGGAATTATGAAAAATACTTAACACAAAACGGAATAGAAAGGAAAGAAGGGGGGGGGGAAGCAGAGCAAAACACACCTAAGAAAAGGAAAACTCAAATGACAAAATGGTAGACCTAACTCTACAACAATTACAGTATATGTAAGTGAACTAAACACACCACTTAAAAGCAAAGACTGTCAGACTGGTTAAGGAAAACCAAGACAAGTCTAAATTATATCTATAAGAAGCATTTTAAATATAAAGATACAGATTACAATAAACTTGTGGCTGGGTGCAGGGGTGTACACCTGTAATCCTAGCACTTGGGAGGCTGAGGCAGAAGGATTGCCTTGAATTCAAAGCCAGACTGGGCAACAAAGTGAGTTTAAGGCCAGCCTGAACTGCATAGTGCCTCAAAAAAGACAGAAAAACAAAGTAAATAACTAAAATAAACTTGTGGAAGAACATATACCATGCAAGCAAGAAGTACGGGAAAATTAGCATGGCCCCACTAACACTAAGATACTCTTTGGGACAAAGAGAATTGCCATCAACAAAGAGAGACACTTTCTAATTATAGAAGGTACAGCAAGACCTAGCTACACTGGTCCCAGGTCCCTGCCTGGGTACCACCGATGGGAACCAGCCCACTCCCATCTTTCCCCACCTTAGGTCCCCACTTTTAGGGATTTAGGCCTGCTACTTTTGTCACCCTGAGCTGGGTGGGGGAGGTGAACAAGGATGAAAGGCAAACAGGCACTGAGTCAGTTTAGTACGTGGCAGCCAAGGGGGCTCTCACCTGTAGTAGGCAGAGGAGCCCCCGTGTCCGGCTCTTCCTCCTTTTATTCACTCAAACATGGGTACAAGCAATTAAAGTAACACCAGACTCATCTGCCTTCCAGCATCCATTGGTACATGCTCGGGTAGACCCGATCTCAGCTGTATTATTATTTCACTAGAACCGGCAGCACCATCATCCCTGCATGTTGCCAGAGGAGCCTGACCTGCTGCCTTGCTCCTTTGTGCTCATGGAGGAGGCCAATTAGGCCCCAATTCTCCTTAACTGGTCTCCCCCAGGAAGGGTCAATTCCTCTGGAAAATAAAATAACTCTAAGTGTGTATAAGCCAAATAATAAAATGTATAAGTACATAAAGCAAAACTAAAAAAGGGAGGAAAATTCATAATCAGAGTTGACAATTTTTAATACTTGTCTCTGTTATCAATAAAAAATTCAATGAAATTTTGAAACTCAGTAAGGACAGAAACTTGAAAAATATTACTGACTTGCCAAGTGTGGTGGTGCTTGCCTGTAATCTCAGCATTTGGGAAGCTGAGGCAGGAGGATTTCCATGAGTTAATATCCAGCCTGGGCTACATAGTGAGTTCTAGGCCAGTCTGAACTACATAGCAAGACCCCATGTCCAAAAAAAAACTACTATTGACCAACTTTCCCTAAATAACATTTGTGGACCAGTCTATCCATGACCTTCGAATACATACATCCATCAAGACAGATCCTACATGGGACCACGAATCCAGTCTCAGTAAATCCAACACTCTGAAATCCTGCAGCATGTTTCATGTCCACAGTGAAACTAGAAATTAGTGATCAGACATCTAGGAAAAAAACAAGTATCTAGAAATTTTTTTTGTTTTGTTTTTGTTTTTGTTTTTGTTTTGTACCGGGGATTGAACTCATGACCTCACGCTTGCCAGGCAGGCGCTTAAGCCGCTGAGCTAAATCCCCAGCCCCAAGTATCTAGAAATTAACATGCAAAGAAATCAAAGGAAATTAGAAAATGTTTTGAATAATTAAAACATTAAAAATGTATGAGATGCAGTTAAAGCAGAGCTTAGAGGCTCAAAGAAAAATCTAGTTATAAATGCTTATTTAGAGCTGGAGATTTAGCTCAGTGGCATAAGCACCTGCCTGGCAAGCATGAGGTTGTGAGTTCGATCCCTGGTACCAAAAAAAAAAAAAAAAAACACTTAAAATGCTTACTTTAAGAAACATCTTAAATCAATGATCTAAGTTTTCATCTAATAACTTGAAATAAAGGTAAAATAAACCAAAAGCAAGTCGAAGATAAATAAGAGAATAAGTTGATAAAATAAGGAAAATTAATACACAATAAAGGGAGAATATAAAAATAAGGAAAATTAAGAAGATTAAGAGTTAGTTCTAATAGCAGACTAATAGCTGAGCATCTATTTAGAGGATAACAATATGTAACATAGCAACTATGGGGGTTTCTTCTGGGGGTAGTAGCCATTGTTAATGCCCTATTACCTTGTTTCAAAGTCCCGTATCATTTTCATTGTTTTGTTTGGTTTGGTTTCATTCTGTTTTATTTGATTTTATCATATCTCACAACATGGCAGCTATTTCAAAGATATAGCAGCCATCATTGACTTCCTACTATCTTGTTTTGGGGTCACTTTCATGAAAAATGCAATGGACAGCACATATAAAGGAAACACATCAAGAAACGTGAAAATACCTCTACAGCATCTATTTAGAAAATTGACTGCTTTCAAAGTGCTTCCCACAAGTAAGACTGTAGACCAGATGGTTTCGTTAGTAAGTTCACCAAACTTAAGCTTTTTAAAAAACTTAACATTAGTCTATAAAAACTCAGAAAATTGATTGTGAGCCCAACTTATTTAAAATCCTGAGGCCAGGATTTTCCTAGTCCCAACACCGGGCAGAAGCCATTATGTGGCTGGAACTGAGACGGCGCCTTTCGGGGGGAGCAAAGAAGGGAAGGATGGGGAGGATACTCCAGCTCGTTGACAAGTGAGGCATGTCCACAGTCACACACGTATCTTAACAAGTTTGAATGGGAAGAATGAAATGCATAGTGTGGAGCCATCTGTTAAACCTGGAATACAACCCACACACCTTGTAGAAATAATACACACGTATCTAGGGACACATCGTTAAGCACCTTGGGATACCTGGGGCAGCACGGGAGTGGATTTTAGGGTCCAGGAGGAAGACACGAGGCGTGAGGCAACACTCAGCTCCACAGCTGAAGGACCGGGCCCTGGACATGGACATCAGTGCTATTTGGAGGATAACAGCGGCCAGCTTACAGTAACAGCTTTAAAGACTCTGCACATTGTTAGGAGAAAGTCCACAAACACAGTTTGCTTCCCAGAAAAAGAAAATTAAAGTATATGGAGTGGAGAAAATGGGACGGTATGGATTTTCCAGTACATGTAAAACCCAGGTCGGAAGAGGACCAGGTTAGGTGTCTCAGGGCAAAAGGCTTTGGGAGGCTGCGCAGTCCGACTGTCCGGGTGCTCGGAAGGGACAGAGTGGTCAGCAGCGGCCAGACATGCCCTGCTGCAGGTCTGCAAAGGGCCTGCAAGGAGCCCACTCCATGCACCTTGTCCAATGGCTCCTGGCTGCCTCATCCTCTCCCAGGAACGGTGGCTGGGGCCGGGACAGCAGTGGTGAGCAGGGAGAGGCCCCTATTGCGTTGCACATTCCAGAGTGAGCTGCAGGCAGTGCAGCTCCCATGCAGCCATCTAGTATGTGGATTATATATGAGTTTAGATGAAGCTCTTTGGACGAGAGGCTCTGAGTGCCTAACTGCCCGAAAGGGTACAATAAAAATACAGTTCCGGCCCCAGAGAAATAGCAACAGCATTAGCGTTGCACTTCTGATTAAAGACAACCTCGTAATTGAATGTGATTACTCAGGTCTCCTTGTAGTACAATTGTCCTGGCTCACCCCTGAGGAACATGTTCCGAGATGCCTAGCATGGAACCCCAGCTCGCACCCTGTTTAGGCTGTTTTTCCATATATATATATATATATATATATATATATATATATATATATATACCTGCGATAAAATTTAATTTGTCAATTAGGCACAGTAAGAGATTACCAACAACTAGTAATAAAACAGGACAATTATAGCAGTATACTGTAATAAATGTTTTTAATTTATGAATTGTTTATTGTCCATGTAATAACTACCCATGGGTATCCAAAAATAACCAAAATCACAGAAAGCAAAACTGTGTTTATCCACTTTTATCAGCAGACAGTGGCTCCCAAAAGAAACCGCCTGGTGATACAAAAATGCATAGTTTTGTTTGCCTACAACTGTGGACCACAGCAGGAACTACGCAAGCAGGACTTCACTGCAGAGGACAGAGGCCTGACAGGGGACCTGCAAAGGGTCGCACTGCCCTCGCCTCCCTAGTGATTTCAGCAGCGAGATGTCCAGTGCCTGTCTGTGGGCTCCGAGCTCCCATGTTTCTCTAGAATTGCACGCAGGAGAATCTGCAGGCTACAGGAGAATCTGCAGGCTACAGGAGAATCTGCAGGCTACAGGAGAACTCTTGAGAAGACCTCGCTAGGACACTCACCCTCACTGCGGGGACATACGTGATAAACTGAGGACAGGTCGTCCCGCCAAGCACGTTGTTTCAACAAAACACGAACGTATTTAGAACTGTTCTGAGGCAAGCTGAAGTGGGGCTGGAGAACAGGAGAGTCTCTTTCTGCAGATGTTGGTCATTTGTACACCCCGGAAGGAACTGCCTTCCATGGCAGTTAGCACCTGGGAGGACATAGGCTTTGCCACACCGCCATCTAGTGGCTCTTGAGGAGTAACCAGAATTTTCTTGTTATTTTGTGGTTTTGTTTCTGTATTTTTTCCTTTTTTCCTTTACCCTCAGTGAAAAGGAGAAAGAGACCACTTGTGCATCTGAGGGCCTCATGGCCCAACACTGCCACCACTGCTCATCCAGGGCGGGGACCACAGCAGCCCCCCCCCAGCTGCTTGCGTACATGAGGGAGTCACCTGCAGGGCCGCCCTGCTCCTGGTGCAGAGCCCGAGCTGGGCTCTCTACACCAGCAACCAGAGCTGGAGCCAACCACACACCTTCGTCTAAACACCACCAGAAAACAGAGAAAGCCCTGATCAATACACAGGCACATAAACCAAATGGACACTTCTCAAAAGAAGTACACATGGAAGCCAGTAAGTGTACAGGAAAATGGGCAATATCTTTAGCCACCAGAGACATGCAAATCAAAATGACCCTGAGATTTCACCTCACTGCACTTAGAATGGCTGTCATCAAGAACATGAAAGGGAGCCACGCAGGGGCCACCACCAGTGGCAGGGACAGCCAGATTCAATCCTTTCCCCATGAATCAGTGCCACTTGTGGACTTCGGGGAGAGAGAACAAGGCCAGACCAGGAAGCAAGCCCTGCCTGGGAACCAGCACCATGTATGGGCCGCTGCCAGCATGGGGACAGCCAGGTCCCAGCCCCTTCCAGTGCACGGGCTGGCAAACAAGAAGAGCCAACCCCCGCCCTGTAAGAGATCAGCTGATTCAGTGAAACACAGGCTGCAGTGACAGCTACTGAGTGAAACGCAGTTTGATGCTCGTGGTGTTTCATGTTTCACTGACCACTGACCTAGGGCCGGTGGTCTGATCATCTGTCCACAAGATAGCAGTACCCAGTGTGGCATCTAGGGGGGAATCCCCTTCCGAGGGTGGTGGCCATTGTTAATTTCCTATTGTCTCGTTTTGAAGTCCTGTCCATTTTCCCTGTTTTGTTGTTGGGGTTTGTTCTGTTTTGTTTGATTATGTTAAATCTCATGGCAAGAGCAGCTGTTTCGAAGTCAGCAAGATACATTATGGTAGCCATTTGGATTTACTATTGTCTGGTTTTGAAGCCCTTTACTGCATTCATTGTTTTGTTTTTGTTGGTTCTATTCTATTCTGTTTGATTTTCACTGTCTGAGGGTATCTCACCTATTTGAGGACAGCGAGAGGCATTATGGTAACCATTGTTGATTTTGTATTATTTTGAAGTCCTGTGTCACTTACACTGGTTTGCTTTGATTGGTTTTATTCTGTTTTATTTTCCTTGGTTTTATTCTCTCTCTTTTTTTTTAATTTAAAAGAGAATACAACAAAAGGGGGCAGTACAGAGCAGATCAGAAGAGGACAACATAGGCAACACAGTACTTTACATTAAGTCAACTGGACATCAACAGTATCTAACACCATATCTCTTACTCTGCTATAGTTGAGCATAGTTTCAATTACAATAATATAAAACATAACACAATAGTATAAAGCCATGCATATAGTGAAAGAATTCCAGGGCTTTCTGAACTGAATAACAGAAAATGATCAATGGGTATTATAATATCTCATTTTTGATAAAAAAGAAAAAAATTTGTTTGAACTATCACACATATTCAAATTCCAATAAGACACA